>VZRH01007995.1:1029602-1063289 GCA_013397555.1 Urocynchramus pylzowi | reverse complement strand
TTTTTTTTTTTTTTTTTTTTGAAGTTTGAGAATAAGAATAAATCAGATGATAGATATCAGGGAGTGACTCCTGGGTGGTGCAGAGCTGCCATTGAGAGGTGGGGGTTATTCTTGGAAGTAAAGAATTTTGCTGGACACATCCACAACTTCCATGGGAACGGGGTGCCCAGAGAAGCTGTGGCTGCCCCTGGATCCCTGGAAGTGTCCAAGGCCAGGTTGGATGGAACTTGGAGGAACCTGGGACAGTGGAAGGTGTCCCTTCCCATGGTAGGGGGTGGGAATGGATGGGCTTTAAGGTCCCTTCCAACCCAAACCAGTCTCCAAATCCAAATTGAAATCCAACTCATGTAACACTGAAGAGGTGGATTTGAGGGAAGAGGAAATGAATGTGTGCATATGTGCTGTTCCCACCTTTTGGATTTAACTCTTTTGATTCTGCTGTACAATCAGCATTCCCAGTTTTCTTTCATCCCTCAGAGCTTTTTCCAAAAGTCTCAATCCTGAGCGTTTAAGGAGCTGCATTTGCACAAGGTTTGGGTTTCTTGTAGCTGTGTAAATGTGACTGCAATGGAAGGTGATCCTGTTCTTGTCTCCTAGCTAATTTTTGGTTGGTACTTTTCTTTTCCATGATGTTAAGTTCCATAGTAGGGGGACCTGAGAAAAAAAGTCAATTTTTTAACTGGATTATGATTCTTAAGTAGAACCATCCCCAATCGCTGTTCATACCTGGGAACCTCTGACAAATGAGGTGATTTTTTTAGGCTGAACAAGACAATGGGCACCCTCTCCCTGCCTTTGCCAATCTCCACATCGAGATCCTGGATGAGAACAACCAGAAGCCTTATTTCACAAGGTCCACCTATGAGGGCTTCATCCTGGAATCCTCCCCGGTGGGAACGACCATCTCGGATAACCGGAACCTGACCTCCCCCCTGCAGGTCGTGGTGCTGGACAACGACGTGGAGGAGGTACACTTGGTTCTTTTGGAGTGCTAGCAGTTTTATTATTTCCAGGATTCTTTTTTTTTTCCTTTTTCTGTTGTTTTTTTTTATTGAGACAAACCTATTGAGATTCATGAATACAAAAAAAAAAAAATTATCATCTTGATTTCATTATGTTTTTTTGGTTTCGTTCTGAGTTCAGACAGGCTTGGTAGTGGGTTTTTTCTGATCTGTGTTTTGTTCACCTCTCTGGAAGACTCTGTTCTGTTCAAGGTGGTGAATGCTCAGTGCACAGAGGAATCAAAATGCATTTTGTGACAGGGATCAGCCTGCCCCACACCATGGAAATGGGAGAGGGGAGCTCAGAGAGAAAGGAATTCCTCACTTGAACCAAAAATAAGAGGAAGAGGAGGAACAGCAGGAGGCTGAAAGTTCATTGCATTCTTTGCTCTGCCAGAGTTAGTTACTCGAAGTAGAAGTCAGACATCTCCAGAGGAACAGTAACCAAGTAGTAACACATATTTTGAGGCTTTCTTCTTGCTGTGGAGTTCTGCTGTCACTGGGAGAGATAAAGAAATTCAGGTGGATCAACATTTAAATGAATGGAGAGGGACGTTTTCCAAGGGTGTGCAGTGATACAAGGGGGGATGGCTTCCCAGTGCCAGAGGGCAGGGATGGATGGGATATTGGGAAGGAATTGTTCCCTGGGAGGGTGGGCAGGCCCTGGCACAGGGTGCCCAGAGCAGCTGTGGCTGCCCCTGGATCCCTGGCAGTGCCCAAGGCCAGGCTGGACACTGGGGCTTGGAGCAGCCTGGGACAGTGGAAGGTGTCCCTGCCATGGCAGGGGTGGCACTGGATGGGCTTTAAGGTCCTTCCAACCCAAACCAGTCTGAGATTCTCTGACACAGCCAGAGGGGATCAGCCTCGTCCTTGGGTGGAAATATTCCATGTTCCTGTTCCTTTGGCATGACCTGGTTCCTGCACAGCCCTTTCCAAAGCTGTGGCATGATGCAGGTGTGATATGGATGGGAGAGAACCAGATGGAAGTACCTGTGTTTCAATTCATGTGCCAGGGATTCACTGGGTGCTTCTAACCTGCTGTGGGCAGGAGAATTCCCAGAATTCTCAGAATTCCAGCTGTGAGTGCAGCAATTGCATAGAGCTTCCATATTAAATGGCCAAACACTAAAATTGCTCCTCATGGAGCTGGATGGCAGCTCAGGGTGGGATTGGTCATTAACTTCTGTGGGTTTCAGTGTCCTGATGGTTTCATTGTGCCTCAGTAAATTCATGTATTTGGGAATATATTTAAATTTAAGGATTGCTGATGAGACACTGAGACAAGCCCCCTCTGTGCTGGTGCATCCCAGTTCCCAGTGGTGACCCTGGTCAAACATAATGAATTCTGCCTGCTAATTGAAATATTAAAATGACTCCATGTCCTCAGGTAAATGCAGGAAGAAAGTGCTCACTTAACTGGGTGTCTGAGGGGAAAAAATGAACAAAACCCACTCTAAATTGAAACCCTGTGGGAATATAACAGAGTCCTGCTATAAACCTTGCAGAAATTAATTTATAGATGGGACACTGCAAACAGACCTTTCAGTAGAGCAGCACTGCCAAGTGCTGATATAATTAAGTGCTCTGTTTAAATGGCATAAATTAAATTAAGCTACAGGAGTACCTTAAGACCTAAGCAAACCAAAGCTGAGATGAGGAACTTTAACTATGTGAGCTGAGAGATCTTTACATAAGGCTTCCCAAGCCTCTTTTTTTCCTTCTTCTTTGCTTTCCATGGGAGAGAATTAATCTATCCAGTGGTTAGGGTTGGTGATAAAGCTGCACTGAGCAACAATCATGGAGTGGGTTGGGACCTTAAAGCCCATCCAGTGCCACCCCTGCCATGGGCAGGGACACCTTCCACTGTCCCAGGCTGCTCCAAGCCCCAAAGTCCAACCTGGCCTTGGCTTTCCTGGGTTATGTCATGCAGGACCAGCAATTGGACCCAATGATCTTTGTGGGTCCCTTCCACCTCAGGGCATTCTGTGATTCTCTGGATTTTTTTTATTTTTTTTTTTTTTCAGAGAACTTGTGGGAAATTTGAAAGAATTTTGCTTAAGGATGTCTTGGCAGGCAGAGCAAGTAATGTATAAAATAAGTTTTAAATGCAGCTGCAAGTGCAGGTTATGAATTTTCAATACTATATCTAGAGAAGGAGAAATAATAGGTTTTTTTTTTTAAAACCAAGAGAACTGAAGCATTTTAAATACCAAAGTATTTTTCTCTGATATTTGCCTGATTGCATCTATCACTCCCAGTTTTTGTTTGAAATTGTTTTGCAGTCAGTGCTTTCTCAAGGGGACAGTTCTGCTGCCCCTGGGCAGCCCTGCTGTGACACTCCAACAGTTGTAGTAACTCAGGAAATATCCTTCCCAGAACTAAACAGCCCATTAATATCATTATTAAAACAAACAGAAGATCAAGGCAAAGACAAAAAGCTGCTTTCATTCCTTTAGGATTTATAAAGATAGGGTTTAAAACTTTTTTGGATCTTTACACTTAAGGAAAACCAGAAATACTAACACTGAATTGCTCCTGTAGCATTGTGTGTGTCTTCCTTGATTATTTTAGGATGAATATCTCATGGTTTCTGCCTTCTTAGGTTCCCAGGGAACAATTCCTTCCCAATATCCCATCCATCCCTGCCCTCTGGCAGTGGGAAGCCATTCCCTGTGTCCTGTCCCTCCATCCCTTGTCCCCAGTCCCTCTCCAGCTCTCCTGGAGCCCCTTTAGGCCCTGGCAGGGGCTCTGAGCTCTCCCTGGAGCCTTCTCCTCTCCAGGGGAGCACCCCCAGCTCTCCCAGCCTGGCTCCAGAGCAGAGGGGCTCCAGTCCCTCCATGGTCTCCTCTGGACTCCTTCCAACAGATCCACACCTTTCTTGTGCTGGGGACACAGAATTCCCCCTGCTTCCCCTCTGCAAGGCTCTGGATCTCAGATTTTCCAGGTGAACGTGGGAAAGATTTGCTCCTTTCACCCAGAAACAAGGGGGACAGATGCTGGAAACACCTTTCCAACAAAACAAATTTTTCATGGACGTTTCAGTGCTGATCATCCTCCACTTGAATGTCTTGGAAAACTCAGCTGTGTCATCCAAGTGACTTTGTTGTCACTGCAGCTTTTAGGGGATGGGCTTGTGCTGCAAATCAGGAAGTCTGAGCAGTTTGGATACTCTTGGAACTTGTTCTGGCTTCCCTGGAGAACTTCACAACCAAATTGACCCTGTCCAAAAACTTTTGGGATTGTTGAAACACACACAGGATTAATACCCTTGTCTGCTCAGTCTTGGCAATATCATAATTATTCCCAATAATTTTGGTTTCATCCTCATCAGTTTTAGAAAATTCTTTGCTTTGGGCAGAGTTGTAACCCCTGGTGGGATTTGAGGAGCAGCAGGAATGGAACATCCACATCCATGCAGGAATTTCTCCAGAGATTTTTCAAGCAGAACACACTCGAGCCCGGGCTTTGTTTATTGGGTGCAGCATTTTGTGTGTCTCATTTTGTTGGGGTTTTTTTTTTTTTTTTTGTCTGTAACCATGAATTCTCCAAATGTTCTGCTGTCCCTCAGTCCCAGGTTTGTGCTTCCTCAAGTGTTCATTTTGTGTTTTCCTTTGTAGGTCCCACCAGGTGCCTTCCCTGTAGGTATTGGGTGTTATGTGTGCAAAACACCTTTTTTGGGTTTGATTGTGTGATTTCTTCCTTTCTTTCCTCCCTCATTTCTCCCTGCCCTGATGGTATTTGGGACTGGGACTGTCCCTTGGTTTGTGAAGCCTGCAAAGAGCCTTTTAAACACACTGGACCCAATTTAGGGCATAAAGTCATACATTGTTGTTGCTTAATGTTCATTAAATTATTACAAGTTTTCAAAGACATCCTGAGTATTGTAAAAATGCTTTTTAAAATTCAGAAGTACCTCAGGTTTGAACTGTGTGCTTGAAATGCTCCTTGCATGTTGCATGTGAACTCTTTTGTGTGAGTTGTGATAATTTTCTACTTAAAATTCCACATTAAACAATTTATCAGAGACCAGCCTTGTCTCTGTGACCCAGTAATGTCACCATAAATCACAATACTGAAATCCACACCCCAAAATAAAATTATTTGAAAAAATAAATGATAGAAATTTGTGTTGGCAATGTAGCTGGGGTTGTTCTCTCTCACATGAAATGTTCAGTTAAGCCAAGCTGACTTTTCAGGCAGCATAAAATGGGATAATAATGTCCAAGATTCCTGACAATAATGTCAAATATCCCTGGTAATAATGTCCAAGCATAACAAAGCTTTTCCAGATGAAGGGAATAAATTGCTCTGTGGCTCTGACATGCCTGGGAGGTGGTAAAATAGGCATTGATTGCTGTAAAGGCAATTACCTTCCATATTAGGAGAACATTTCTAAGGCAAGGATAGCAAAGGAATAGGACACATTACTCCAGGAGAGTTTGGGATCTCCATCATTGTTTTTTCTCAGGAATAAATTAGGAAAAAAGTGCTGTTTATTAGTGTTCAAAAGGACATGAAAGCAAGAATTGCAACACTAACTAGGGGTTTTGTAAATTAAATTCTTAACGGACTTGATAATGTCTACAAAGTGAGCAATTATGGGCAATTAACCTTACCTGAGTTTTTCTGGAATGAAGAGGTTGATGTTTGCATTGCTGGCTCTAAAATGAATTCTCATTTTCCTGGGAGTTGCAGCAGTTCCTCAGTGCCTAAAGCAGTTGCAGCTTTAGGCACTGAGGAACCACTGATGTGGAACACTGGTATAATTCTTTCCCATGGCTTCCTGGAATGTTTTCTCATTTAAATAGTGGAATCTTTGCTTTTTTTGGTTTTATTTGGGCTCATTTAAATCAGTTTCTGTCTGCCCTGGTGTTGTGCTGCTCTGTCCTGGTGCCACCTGGTGCAGGTCAGGCTTGGCTGGGGGTGGGGACCTGTGCTGTGCTCCCAAGGGTTTTAATCCTCCAGGAATGGCACCAGTGGAGTGACCCTTCCAGGAAAGCTTTGGATTCAGAAAGTGTTCAGAGAAGTAATGCTCCTTTGGGGATTTTTTGCTGAATTCAGCTTTTCCCCTCTCAGGATTGTTTCTGAAATTCAGCTGGTTCTCCCCATGGCCTCCTCTGTAGGGGTGGGATTTGTGGAATGACACTGGAAAGCAGCTGGTAAAATCCTGGGTTTTCTGTCATTGCTGGTCCCACTCCTCTGGTTCCTCACCTCCACACTCCTGGGGGCAGTTTAAAGCAGTTTTTATAGGACTTGTGTCCCAGCCTTTTGCATTTTCCTGGAATTTACATTCCCCTACCAACAGAAAGAAACTCTGTAACTCATGAGCAAGAGCAGCAGGAAGTCAGGTTAAATCAACCAGATTATGGGAAAGGACACAGAGTTGTTGGAATACTGTGGGCAACAAAAAGAAATGTAGTTTGTTTGAAATTTTTACTCATGTAGAGCCTGATCAGTTAAATAACTCAAAAACATCTCAAAAGAGGTGGAAATCAGGAGTGACCCAAGTCCTCAAGAAGCCATGAGTAAATTTACAAGGCTTTTTACCTTAAAATATTACTTTTCCGTTCATTTGTTATGTTTTTCCCCCATCAACTGAGAGGTTCCTAATTCTGCATCAATACATTTGGATTCTTTCTGGCACCTAAAGAGCCCCCTGTTTCCTGAAATACTTCACCACATGTTATTCTCTTTGTTCAGTGCTGTTTTATTGCTCTGTTTATCAAGTTCAGCTTCTTTTGTGTTTTAATATGAAGATAAACGCTTGGATCTGGTTTCTTATATTAAGTTGTATCTGGCTTAAAAAATACTGTTTAATGGGGGGGAAAAAAAGCACTTATTTAAAACCAGTACAGGTATTTGTTTACAATTGGATTTTCTTACTCTAGTGGTTTTTAATACATTTTTCATCAAGAAGATTAGATTTTTAGTCCAGCAGTGAGGTTTTTTTACCTTTTTTTTTTTTTTCAGTTTTTTAGATTTTTTAGTTACAGCATTTGTGCTTATTTAGGTTTCAACTAAAACAAGCACTTGCAGCGAGTTGGAGACTTAATTGGAGATTTAATGTTGCCTGAATTCATAATAAAATGCTCTTTTTTTCCCTTGTTATTGTTGAAAGACCAAGGATCCACAGCTCCATCTCTTCCTGAATGACTACACCACGTTTTTCACTGTGACTCAGAGTGGCATCACCCGCTACCTCACCCTGCTGCAGCCCGTGGACAGGGAGGTCCAGCAGCTCTACACCTTCTCTGTAAGTTAAAAGAATACTCTGTCACATCCAAAAGCTATTTATCTCCAGGTTTCATAGCAAAATTGAAAGGTCTCCTTATTATAGTGGCAATAATTATCTGTAGGGTGTAAATTTCCATCAGGCATCAGCGCCGTATCTGTTATTTTTTGGCAAATGGAAAAATGCTGATTCCTGACACAAAAATCTTGCTCAGGCATAAAACAACAAGGTCAGAGATTGATAGAAACACAAATGAAAGGAGAATACAAGAAAACAGTGCATAATTTTCTGTCTCTCTGACAGGTATCCAGAGGTTTAGGTTGGATATTAGGAAAAATGTCTTCACTGAAAGGGGTGTCCAGCCCTGGCATAGCTGCCAGGGGCAGGGGTGGAGGAGCCATCCAGATGTGAGGATAGAGCACCTGGAGACATGGGGCAGTGGTGGCCTTGGCAGTGCTGGGGGAATGGTTGGACTTGATCTTGGAGATGTTTCCCAGCCTAAAGGAATTTATGATTATTTGCTGATCAACTCAAGGCTCTTCTTTACAATATAACTACTGCAAAACATTACACTATATTGCAATAATTGTATTATATATAACAGAATTAATTAATTAGTATTAATTAACAATTAATTATATTTATTATTTCTAAATAATTTATTATTTATTGTTTATTATTCATATTATAGTATATATAACATTACAGTGTTATATTAAAATATAATTTGCTGCACAACACTCTGCATCCACAGAGCTACAAGTAAATAAAATCCTCTGCCTTTTGCTTTGTTAACAAAATACTACCATGCCTTAAGGATATTGTCTAGGGTTATGCCCCCACAAAAATCTAATTGCCTAATCTTTCTTATCCAATCAGCACAGTGTTCCAGTGCTTTGCTTATCAGCTGCTCAGAAGAGGGAGAGCAGTGAAGGATGACTTGGTTGAGAGCAGCATTTTAGATTCCCCTGCCAGCACCTTCTCTCTGGCCCCAGGATTGGTGCCTGCTCCTCATCCCACAGCAGGATCTGAGCCCTCTTTTTTATTCCCAGCCTTGCTTTTCTCATTTCCTTTTCTTCCTCATCCCTGGAGCCAGAAGCAAGAGCCTTTTCTTGAGCTTTTTTTCTTTATTTTTGTCCCAAATTAAAAAAAAAATAGGCTGATAGAAAGCACAGCCAGCAGTATTAAAAAAAAAAAAAAAAAGAGGGGAGAAAAAAGCTTAAATGGATTTAGTATTCCCTCAGGTTGTGAGTGAACCCCTTAACAGCCCTACAGCAATTTGGAAATGGGCTGTGGGCAAACCCAGTTCTTCTCCAGGGGTTCCCAGTCTGTGCCTCCCTATTTTCTGTCCATTTTCAATGGAAAGCAGAGCTCAGATTTCCTCTGTGGAGTAAGAAGAGCCCCCAGCTCTGTAATTCCCACCTCAAAATGTTGTCTGGGAGGTCTGATGCCTTGAGAAGGCTGCCCTAGAGCAGAGGCCAGACAGAGTTACAGAATAAGGCAGGGATTTATTAAAAGGATCCCCTCAATGGATCCACCTTGGGCAGCACAAGAGCCCAGCCAGGGCTGCACCCAAGGTGAACCAAAATGGTCACAAAATGCACAACCAGTCACAGGGTCTCTCACTTTTATAAGTTCTGCTCCATTTGCACCTTGGAGTTCATTGTCCAATTCCAGCTTTAGGTTATGCAGTCCCATCCTGCTTGTTTTTCTCTCTTCAGTCCACCATTCTTCCAGTTGTTTCTACTCTTGGGCCTGAGATTTGGGTGGTTGTCCTTGGTCCCCAGCTAGAGCAGGAATTGTTTTGTCTCCCTGCTCTGTGCAGAGAGCTCACCATCCCTTAATGTGAAGCTCAGACCCACACACTAAAGCAGCACAGAATCTGAAAAATATAAAAGCTAAAACCTGAGGCATCAGGTTTAACAGAGCTCCTGGGTGTGGTGATACCCAGGTGAGACTCCATGAATTCAACAGCTCCTATCCCAGCCCCATCCCTGGGAAATTCCAAGTTATTCCCTCTCATTTCTGCATTGAAAAGGTTTGGATGTGTTTGCTTTACTTTTGCTCTAGTCTTGCACATTGCAGGCTCGAGCTCTGCTGAATCCTCCTGTAGCTGTAAATGCAGAGAGAAGCAAAATGCTGATTTTTGGGTTCTCAGGCTGTATTTTCTCCTGTTGGGATTGGATTTGTCTTGGACTTGTACATAGGACCCACCATTAAAACACATTCCTCTCCTGCTTTTTCTGTCCCTCTGAAGATGACAGCTTCTGATGGAGTCCAGGAGAGTACCCCAGTGACTGTCAACATCCTGGTGATCGATGCAAATGATAATTCCCCAACCTTCTCCAACATTTCCTACAATGTCAAGATCTATACAGATATGAAGCCCGGGGAAGGTGTTATAAAGGTAATTTCAGAGCTTTTATTACATTTGTTAACTCACTTTTTGTTAGCAGTACACTGCCTTGTTCATCTCAATTGGAAATGTTATGAAACCAGCTAGAAATGAAGTTTGTGTATCTGTATCCTCTTCATTAATTAAATATCCATTTAAAATTGCTGATACTAAATGTTAGGCCTGTTTTAGCTGTAGAGCTGCAGCTCAGCAGCTTCCTTTGAGATTCCACAAAAAATTTGCAGCTGAAAAACCTCAAAAGAAAAAGAAAATTCTCCTTTATTAGTGGGACATTGAGATAAAACATTTTGGGAGAACAGGTAAGCAGTGGAGGAGGACATAACCAGGAGTGTTTTCCCATGCCAGAAAACCTACTGGTTTTTGCAAGTTTCTTTGTAGGGCAAATGAGCAATGAAAAATGGGTTGAGCATGGGCCCAGAGAGAAGCAGTTTCAATTAAATTTTACCAGCACTGATTTATGTTTTAGTGCAGGACTGGAGGTGAATCCTAGTAACACTGAAATTAAAGGAAAAAGGCTCTTTTTGTATAATTCTTCCAAGATCTCAGCCCTGCTCTGAGTGCTACCAGACCAGATGGATGAGAAGACAAGATGCCATTGGTGGCTTTCCAGAGTGGTTGAAGGCAGTGGGACATTGGGAAAATAAAATTAATCAGCTGACTTAAGTTTAAAATGCCGTTTTCTGAACAGTAATCAGGAATTAATTTGAGTGTAGCAGTGATGAGGAGACAGTTCAGAAAATGGCATTTTCTGTCCCTCCTGTCTCTCTTGAGCTGTACTTGTGCCTTTGCATCTTCAGCTCTTCCTTTGTGATGTTTTGTCCAAACTCATCAATTTGGCCCATGAGTGTCCCCATCAGGGACATTTCCAGCAAGATTTGAGGGAAAGAGAAAAGTTTGAAGCATAGTTAAATTCCTTAAAATGCTGCACGAGGCTGGGTGGAAACACAACAGCAAATACTCTTGTCCTGAAGGAGCCAGGGAGCATGAGGAAGAAAATGTTTCTAAATGAGATTTCTGTTGGGGAAAAAGAATGTTTTCTACTCAAAGTTGGCCTTGAGGATGCTCTGAGCTGCCTGAGGTGTGTTAATGGTACCTGGGATGAAGCAGAGCAGCTCCTGGAAGCCCAGTCAGAGCATGGATACTTACAGGTTTCCTGAGTTTATAGTCTGGTCAGAGGGGGAAGGTAGAAAATTCTGGCTGGTTTGGGAGAGGATTTGTTTTTCAACTCAACTCACATTAACAGATGATATCTGAGTTTTTCAATTACCCAGCTTAAAAAAAAAAAAACAAAACTGAGGGTCAGTTCTTAGGACTTCAGTGGACTGGTGATGATGCCTGAAATAAAGAGGGCCCATCACAGGAGGGACCTGGAGCTGCTGGAGAGAGCCCAGGGGAGGCTTCAGGATGGGCAGAGGGATGGAGCAGCTCTGCTGGGAGCAAAGGCTGGGAGAGCTGGGGGTGCTCATCTGGAGAGGAGAAGGCTCCAGGGAGAGCTCAGAGCCCCTTCCAGGGCCTGAAGGGGCTCCAGGAGAGCTGGAGAGGGACTGGGGACAAGGGATGGAGGGACAGGACACAGGGAATGGCTTCCCAGTGCCAGAGGGCAGGGATGGATGGGATATTGGGGAGGAATTGTTCCCTGGCAGGGTGGGCAGGCCCTGGCACAGGGTGCCCAGAGCAGCTGGGGCTGCCCCTGGATCCCTGGCAGTGCCCAAGGCCAGGTTGGACTTTGGGGCTTGGAGCAGCCTGGGACAGTGGAAGGTGTCCCTGCCCATGGCAGGGGTGGCACTGGATGGGCTTTGAGGTCTCTTCTAATCCAAGCCATTCCATGATTCCCTGATCAGGATTTTGGGCAGCTGCATTCTTTGGTAGGTTGCTCAATCTTCAGATATAAAATACTTATATGTATGTGTGTATATATATATATATACACACACATATATATATGTGTACTTCATATATGTAAAGGCTTTATAAAAACTTTCTCAAAGGCCAAACTGACTTCTTTCCCATTTTTTGAACCCTGACACAGTGATTTTGAGTGGTGCTATTCTTATTGTCTCCATGAGGAGCAAAGTCACCTTTTACCCCACCCTCCCTCCTGGGGTCAGGATCCTTTGGGATCTTCTGCTGGGAGAGGATGCTCACCTCTGACAGTTCCCAGAGGAAAATTAGTTCATAAAAGCACTTTGTGTGATCAGAGAAAAGCAGGTTAGGAAAAGAACACTGACCTCAGAGTGTCTGCACAGTCTCATAACCATCTATAATAATCAGACAGATTTTCAGCCATTTGGCTTTTATTATCCTTAGGGTAATACTCTTACATCTCTTATATTTTTTCCAGAGTGCAGTTGCAGGAAATGTACAAATAAAATGGACAAATAACCCCAGTATGTGCTTTCTTGCTGCCTCATTTTGTGGGACATTGTTTTGATTTTACTCCTGAAAATAGCCCCAAAACATAATAGCTTTTAAGTTACTTGTGTTTGCTGTCTGGTACACTCTTAAAAAAATAAAGGAAATTTAAAAATTCTTAGGTTCTGCTTGAAAATAACCACAAATAGCGCACAAATACATTCATTACAATCAGAATTCAATTTTTCCCCCATTTTTTCCTTTCTGCCTGGATGGTTAGACCAAGGACTTTTCCTTCTTTCCCTGTTGCCAGAGAAGTGACAAAAACAGGTTTTATTTTTATTTCCGTTGTCAGTACTTGTGAAATTGTTTCAGGCCTTGATTGAGGAGAGTTAAGTTTAAATGTCTGTGTGTTTTCCTCCTTTCAGCCTGAAAATTTCTCATTTTTCCTTCTCCTTTCACAGGCATTTTATTGTGCTCCCTGAGAGTTTCTCAATTGAGAAATCTGTACTTTAAAACAGTTAAATGTGGTAAATAATAACTGTCACTAGAAAGATTATGAACAGGAAACCTAGTAAAGTACTTAATTCCCTCTTTTTTATGTTATTATATTTTTGCAGCCTATTTTTCCATTTTTTCACTGCTGTGACTCAGATATTGAAATGAGTTGCACGTTGATGGGTGGAGTTTGCAGCAGTGGTGCAACAAAATTTCATCTCAATAATTTAAATCCACTGTTTTTTTCTAGACATCTCTTATTTTTATATTCAGGATGCAGGGAATAGGGAATATTGAGCAGGAAAATGAGAGAACTGGGAAGGGACACAGGGTGGCAAAAAGTATTATTCACCTAAATCTTCACCCCTGAGGAGATTTTTTGTATTTTGTCTTTACAGGAAAACTTGTGGACTGGCCTTAAATGTAATTCATGGAATCCTGGAATGGTTTGGGTGGGAAGGGATCGCAAAAATCCAGTGTCACCCCTGCCATGGGCAGAGACAAATATCCCAAGCTGCTCCAAGCCCCATCCAACCTGGCCTTGGGCACTTCCAGGGATCCAGGGGCAGCCCCAGCTGCTCTGGGAAATCCATTCCAGGGCCTGCCCACCCTCCCAGGGAACAATTCCTTCCCAATATCCCATCCATCCCTGCCTTCTGGCAGTGGGAAGCCATTCCCTGTGTCCTATCCCTCTATCCCTCTATCCCTTGGAAAGAGTCTCTGTCCATCTTTCCTGTAGCTCCTTCAGGTCCTGGAAGGTCACAGTTAGGTCACCCTGAAGGTTCTCTTCCCCTGGCTGAACAGCCCCAGTTTTGCTCTTTTTACATCCTACCTCAAATTATCCACATATCTTAATTTGTGCCTAATTTCCTGGTGCAGTGGCATGAATCAGGTTAAGGGGCTCTCTTCCAAGAACAACTAAATAATTCCCTGATGGAAAATGGAGAATAAAATACTCAGGGCATCAGTGCCCTGTTCCCCACTGAAACAATTTTGTCTGATAGCACCAGTACAAACTAATTTTTAAGATCCTGCCCCAGCTTAGCCTAACTTCTTGATTTACAGCTCCTGAACGTGCATTGTGCCATAAAAGAGCAGGACAGATTAGTGGAAGTCTTAAGATTATGGAATATCCACAGCTGGAAGGGACCCACAGGGATCATGAATCCAACTTGGCCCACGAGGAGATTTTTTGTATTTTGTCTTTACAGGAAAACCTGTGGACTGGCTTAAATGTAATTCATACAATTGCATTTACATTACAGGGGATCCAACCCCAGGCCCTGCCCAACCACCCCAAGAATCCCACCCTGTGCATCCCTGGGAATGTTGTCCAGACACTCCTTGAGCAGCCTTGGGGCTGTGACCTGTTCCATGCCTGACCACTCCTGAATATTTCCCTAAAACAATCCTCACAGAAGTCATCTCCAAACCCCACTTCATCTTTTATTTACATGTTTATTTGCAACCTTTTGCCTTCTGCCCATCAGGTAATTAATTTCCATCTCTAAAGCAAACCTGATTAGCAGAGAGAGAAAACAAAACTGGGCTTTGTTTGCATTGCTCAGCCAATGTCCCTGCAGACTCAAGGAAAAAAATAATGGATTGAGGCTTGATGAAATGTCTGAAGGAGATAATGAAAAAGTATTTTAACCTACTCAGAGGTCATTATGTGTGGTTGACTCAAGTTCAGGAATAGCTCCATAACAATCCTGGAATTTTTCCATCACACTGAATCTGGTGAAAGCTGCTGGGAATGTTGGTCATCACTTTATCTGTCCTAGGGCCAGGTGACCCCAAAAATATTGCTGTGAGAAGCTTCCAAGTCAAACATTGAAGCCCAGTTTCCTCTAGTAATGAACTGAGACTGAGCAGGTTTTATATCATAACCAAGATGTGTCTTTGTGAGCTTAAGGCTACCCTTCTAAACCTCCTTTTCCCCCCAACAAAACCACTCCTAAATCTCCTTTTCCTCCCAAGAAAACCACTTCCTGCTGCAGCAGAATCCACACCTATTTTGCCAGACTTGTAGGACATTAAATGTTGATGCAATGGAGTTGATCCTGCTGGATGAAAATTTCTTAGCAGCATAAATGAAACCTTGTTTTGTTCATCTCCCTTTACATTTTAGCCCCTGTTTCTTAAATCTTGTTAACTATGGAGCTCTATCGGGCTGGGACAGCTGGAGATGGGATTTCTGGAATCATATATTATGGCAGCAGTGAAACTTTAATTCTGTTTAATCCCAGGTTTGATTCCTGGTTTTGCCCCCAAAATATTTTTTCATATCACTTATCTTTCCAAGCATTTGTAGGTTTAATTAACCTTCTTAATCTCTGTGCTTGTGCAGTCAATTAATTTTCCTTTTTCATGTCGTCACAGTAAAACCTGGCCTGGCTCCAAATCCTGCCATTAAATCCTCAGGACCCTGTATTTTGCATAAAGGCTTTATTTATCTTTTTGTATGTGTGTGTGTGTTACTTTTGAAGTTCAGCAGACAAGGTTTTTACAGCTCTATCACTTGGGTGGATAATTATTCTCTGCAAGGTTAATTAACACACCCCAGGTATGTATAGAAGCTATAGAAAGAGTGATTAAATTGCAGTTTTCATAGGATGGCTCCTTCAGAATTCCAAAAGAAGTAAGAGAATGAGATAGATAAAAAAAAAAAAAAAACAACTCACACAGGTTTTTTTTTTTTTTTAATTTTTAATAGGAGATGACCTCTGTTCCATGATTTTTGGGGCATTTCAAGGATTTATCTTATGTTCACTACCCAATGTGTCTCAAAATGCCATAGGAGATTAATTAAGATTTGTTTTTAAAGCTATTGTGGGCTTAATTCTCAGTTTGGAGAATATTTATTACTTTCTAAATGAAATTTTGTATTTCACTGAGCCTTTGTGCATGAAGAACCAACATTATCTTAGAAACCAGTTAGATCCCTGAGTTTTTCCCTGGAAGTGTCCAGTGCCAGGCTGGATGGGCCTCTGAGCAGTCTGGTCTAGTGAACAGTGTCCCTGCTCATGGAACTGGATGAGCTTTAAGGTCCCTTCCAACCCAAACCATTCCATGATTGCATTAATGCACATCCTCTCCTCAGTGCTCAGTGGTGTGTGCAAATGGGATTAACTCAGATATTGCAGCTTTAGGGTTTATTCTTGTTTTACTGGCAAGGGTTGGTTTCTGCTATTTCAAATCTTCAGACTTCCTTGGGCAAAGGTGGTTTGATAGTTCCAGGTGGTGGTTTGCAATTGTAGGTGGTGGTTTGCAATTGTAGATGTTTCTTTGGCAGTTTTGGGTGGTGGTTTGCAATTGTAGGCGGTGGTTTGCAATTGTAGGTGGTGGTTTGCAATTGTAGATGTTTCTTTGGCAGTTGTGGGTGGTGGTTTGGCACTTTTAGGTGTTCCTTCATCAGTTGTGGGTGGTGGTTTGGCAGTTGTGGGTGGTGGTTTGGCAGCTTTAGGTGTTCCTTCATCAGTTTTGGCTGGTGCTTGGCAGTTCTAGGTGATGGTTGGCAGCTTCAGGTGGTGATTTGGCAGTTTGGGATGCTGGTTTGGCAGTTGTAGGTGGTGATTTGGCAGTTGTAGGTGGTGATTTGGCAGTTTGGGGTGCTGGTTTGGCAGTTGTAGGTGGTGGTTTGGCAGGTTGGGGGGCNTTGGGGTGCTGGTTTGGCAGTTGTAGGTGGTGATTTGGCAGTTTGGGGTGCTGGTTTGGCAGCCTTGGGTGGCGCTGTGGGAGGCTGAGCTGCTGAAGTTGATGTGATGCTGCACTGATCGATAGATGATTTTCTATCATAGCACGGCAGGGCCATCAGGGAGTTCCTGTCACTGACTCCAGGTGTCACAAGGTGACAAGAGGGGCCCAGAGGCACAGGCTGAGGCTGCTGTTTGGCTGGCCTGGCCTCAGGGAGTGGCTGTTGATCCTGTCCTTGGCCTCGCAGTCAGTGCTGAGGTTTTCCGTCACCGCTGACATCCAGCGCTGCCATCCTCCATCCCTGCTGCCCCAGGGCAGGAGTGTTTGTGTCAGGAAAGCCAAGGCAGAGACCTTTGAATTTTCATCCTCACATTGGGATCCCTGCAGGGATCCTTCCAGAGGCTGGGATTACTTTGGACATCCCAGGAAAGCTCTGCTGTCATCCCTGCTGGTGCCCTTTCCCATTCCCCACCTCCTACTGCTCGCCTGGAGCTGGGAGCAGCAGAGGACCCCATGATGCCATCATTCCTTGTAACTTCCACTGCCAGCTGGATGCACAGCTGGATGCTGTGGCCTCCTGGATGTTCCAGTGCTGCTCAGACCACTTTATGTCATTCCTCATGCTGTTTGAGGGAATGCTGGCCTACAGAATGGAAAGTCAGTTGAGGAACCTGTGTATCAGCAAAACAACTCCTAGAGGAGGAAGAGACAACAAAGCCAGGCTGGACAGGGCTTGGAGCAACCTGGAATAGTGGAAAGTGTCCCTGCCCATGGCAGGGGATGGAATGGAGTGAGCTCTAAGGTCCCTTCCAGCCAAAACCAGTCTGGGATTTTCTTCCATGATTCACTAAAAGCAAATATATTCCCTGGGCACTAATTCCTGGCCAAGTTGATTTAGCGTGGCTCACTACAGAAACAGGATAAACCCACTGCCTTTCCCAGGGGGAAGAGAAGAACCCCCTCATTTCATTATGTTAACCATTAGAATTTGGGTCTAATACCAGGATTTAGATTTTTCTCAAGGGATTTAAAGACAACGTGGCACTTGGGAACATGGGTTGGTGGTGGCACTGGCAGTGCTGGGTTAACAGTTGGACTTGACCATTCTAGAGGGCTTTTCCAACCTGAATGATTCCATGATTCCAAGTGTGTATCCATATGGAAACAGCTGCCATTTCCCTTCCACTTGGCTGCCACAGCCATAGGTGCATATGAACACAAACATTGCTCTCCAGCTCTGCACAAGGAGGGCTTGGAATGCCAGGCCTGGACATGAGACTTCCTGGCACTTACCGGGGCTGGAAAAGTGGAGAGAAGGATGGGAAATAAATAAATGCAAACCTTTCATTACTATTGAAAGACAAAAGATGTCAAAGAAGACAAAAAATGTCTTCTTCTCCCATGTGCTTTTATAGAAAGTCTTATCTATTCCAACCCACAGAGAATAAACTCAGTCAAAATAAGTTTTCTTAATTCGTATCTTAAAATAATTGGCTTGCAGTCTTTAGCCAGCAGTTTTTCTCTGCTTCATCACGTTTTTACACCTATTACTCTTCATTTCAGCTGTATCTTTGTTGTGCAGTGCTTAGAAACTCCTGTGTGCATTCCAGATGTCCGAGCTCCCCTCTCCTCCTCCCGAAGCACCTTCCCAGCGCCTGTGGAAGTGGCCCCCTGCTGACCCTGTGGTTTTGCCTTGCAGCTGACGGCCGTGGATGCTGACGAGGGAGCCAATGGGCAGATAGTGTACGAAATCCTGGCTGGGGATCAGGGAGACTTCACCATCAACAAGCACACGGGCCTGATCACCATCGCTCCCGGGGTGCTGCTGGCAGTGGGGCGCTCCTACGCCCTCACCGTCAGGGCGTCCGACAGTGCCCCCCCCGCGCAGAGGAGGTAATTAATGCACCCCCTAATCACTCCAGCTGCTCGCCCTAACACCTGGGCCACACCCCCATGGCTCAGGTCCACGCCTCTGTTTCTGGGAAAGTGGCACACACCCTTGAGTTCTTGCCCTTTCTGGTTCTGAATTATGTTTCCCTTGCAGCTCTGGGAAACATAATTCAGAGCTTAAGGCTGCCCTTCTAAACCTCCTTTTCCTCCCAACAAAACCACTCCTAAATCTCCTTTTCCTCCCAAGAAAACCACTTCCTGCTGCAGCAGAATCCACACCTATTTTGCCAGACTTGTAGGACATTAAATGTTGATGCAATGGGGTTGATCCTGCTGGATTTTCGTTATTTCATTTGCTTGCCATGGTGTTCTGGTTTGAAAGCAAAACCAGTGAGAGACAGAAATACAAGTTATTAGGAAAAGGAATAAAAACCAAAATACATGCAATAATACAGAAGAAAAAGCCCTGACAGAGTCAGAATACAACCTGACACCCTGTTAGTCAGGGTGTTGGTAGCAGTCCAGTTAGAATGGTGGCTGCAGCCCTCCTGCAGTGGCAGATGTGGTTCTGTTGGAGCAGTGATCCTGCAGAAGGGTGTAGTCTTCCACTGAAGATCCAGTGAAAAAGACAGCTGTTCCTCTGGGAATCCAGTGGACAGGGTGTTCTGGTGTCCCAAAAACTGAGATTTTATCCAGTTAGGAATGCTTGGTTCCTCCCTCTGGGTGGAGCATCTCCCAGTGGGATGCTGTAATTTTGTCAGTCATGCAGTGACAGTCAATAGCCCATTAACAGCAGATGTCTCCCCAGAGGGAGGATTGGTTTGTGGAAGACATAAAGAAAACTGCACAGTTAACAGAAGATAACTGCCACACCTCTAACAGATGGCACATAGAATACATCTGTTTCTATAATATTATAGAAATCTGATCTATAATCTAATTCTATAATACTGCCTGGCAGTCTAGGACACATGGTCTGTTATTTGAAAGTTCCCAGTTGTGCTGTCACTGTGCATGTCCATTCATTTATTGAGGTGGAGGGGTGGAAAGAATAAATCAAGTGAGAAGGGAGATGCTTTTTGTTCCAAAAATGCAAAAAGGATGCCAAAGAACAGGGTTGCTGAGCTGGAGAACCTCTTCAGGTGTAGGGTGTGCAGTGTCCCTACTAACACTGAAATTCCTAAGGGCAGAATTATCTCTGTTGTACCCCAGCTGAAAAAGAAGAGCAGACTGCAAATTTAGGATTTAGCAGGGAGGGGAACATCATCATCTTTAAGGTCCCTTTTTACCCAAACCATTCTATGATCTGCATGTTCAAAAGCCAGCAAAGGTATCAAGCCCTGCTTACCTGTTTCTGTGGAGTTTGTGTTCTAATTGTGCCAAAATGTCATTTCATGAAGGTGTGGAGGGAAGAAAAAAAAGTCTCTTGTGCTCTGGGCCTGGTACTGATAATGTGACAACCTCCTTGTCCAAAGAGCATGAGGGGAGGTACAGGAGGTTCCAGCACTTAAGCCTCCCACACCAGTAAAGTGAAAACCTCTAATTCAAATGGGAAATGTAAGAAGGAAATAAAATACAAGACTAGGATTTCAGTAACTAGGATTTTCCTCAGGACCTGCTGCTTCTATCGTGTCTCCAAGAAAGCAGCTCATGCTGTTGTGCACATATTTTATAATTACTGTCCATTCAACTTGTTAAGTTGTTCATAAAATTAACATCTGGTAGCAGTCCCTTGGCTGAATTTCACTCTCTTTTTCCTCCTGCTTGCTTTTTTGATAAAACCTCTTGAGCTAGTAGCAGGCTGCTGGTAGTGATGAGGAGAAGATTGAGGACAATTATGCATTTATTTTGTGTAGTGCTTCAGAGAGAAGGCCAAAAATCAGTAATTCCCCTTCAGAGAGTCTGAGATCCCCATGGTGTGGCTCCACACTACAGCTCTGATTGCCATCAGCTCCTTTTGTGCTGGAGAAGTCTTTGTGTTGCCTAAACATGTGTATTTCTAAGGATGGATGTTGGGAGCCTGTGCTTCCTCCTCTGAAAATGTCTTCAAGGCAAATAAGAAATGGAAAGCTTTGCCAGGATAACCAAAGTCACCTGGAAAGTGGCTGGATTTCAGTCTCCCCCCTTGCTTATGCACAAAACAAAACCCAGCCACTGAACCTGGCTCAGGAATTGTAGCTCTGCAGCCTTTGTGAACACAAATTTAAATCAGAATTTGGAATTCTGTGTAGGTTTGTTGGGTTTGTGGGTTTGTTTTTTTGGTTTTTTTTTTTTTTTTTGCATAGAATGACATTTAAAAATGTTGGTGGGTGGCTGTGTCCCAACTGAGATTTGGGGTTTGAGTATTATTAATTATAATTATTCATGGAAGTTGTTGAGATATCATGAAATTTTTAAGGTTGGAAAAGACCTCCAAGATCATCAAGTTCAACCTTGTCAACTAAACCTCAGCAAGTGCCACATACAGTTGTTTCTTTAAACCTTCCTGGGCTGGAGATTTCACCCTTTCCTTGCACAGCCCACTCCTATATTGAGGCACAACAATTTATATTTTTGGGAAAAAAAAATAAAAATAAAAAGACAGCATTTGTAAAATCAAACAATTTCAGGTCAGACTTTAAGCTTTTCACAATCCCTCAAGATTCCTGGACATGGGATTCATATCACTTGGTGATACAGGGTTCTGGTGGATCAAGTCAGGATAGGTTGGTCGACATGGATGGAAATCCATTAATCCCAGATTTTATAATTGCCCAGAGCAGCTGGGGCTGCCCCTGGATCACTGGAAGTGCCCAAGGCCAGGCTGGACACTGGGGCTTGGAGCAGCCTGGGACAGTGGGAGCTGTCCCTGCTCATGGCAGGAGTGGCACTGGATGAGTTTAAGGCCCTTTCCAATCTAAACCATTCCATGATTCCATGTGGAGGTAATTTAAGCAGACATGGGGATGCAGTTGACTTTCAATCAGCTGGTGGGGCACAAAAGCTGTTTTTCCATGCTGGAGTGATCTTAGGAGCTCTCTGCAGTTCCCAAATGCTGTACTGGTCACTGTGTATTCACCTGCAAGCACCAGCTTAGCTCAGCTCCATCCCCTTCCCATGCCAAAGGAGAATTTTCCAGCTCCTTAGCTGGGCTATAACCCACACAAAAGACAGGGGGAAAAAATGCAAGGTGTTAATAAAAAAATAAATTAGAAGTGCAAAAAATGCCATTTAATATTAGAGTGCTTTTAGTTTGCAGACTATTAGTGCTTTACATCTGTGGTTTTGCCTTAAATATTTGAAGACAGTTTGCTTCCTATTCCTAGAGTCCCAGAATGGTTTGGGGTGGGAGAGACCTTAAAGTCCATCCAGCCCCAGGGCAGGGACACCTTCCACTGTCCCAGGCTGCTCCAAGCCCCAGTGTCCAGCCTGGCCTTGGGCACTGCCAGGGATCCAGGGGCAGCCCCAGCTGCTCTGGGCACCCTGTGCCAGGGCCTGCCCACCCTCCCAGGGAACAATTCCTAATTCCCAATATCCCATCCATCCCTGCCCTCTGGCAGTGGAAACCATTCCCTGTGTCCTGGCACTGAATCCTGTCACTGTGTGTGTGGATGTGCCCTGAGGGGCAGAGTCCCTTCCCTGGAGGTGCAATTTGTCCTTCTGGACAGCAGTTTCTTATCCTGGAGCATGGGCAGGGGGTGTGTCACAGTCCCCAACACATTGCTCTCAGCCCTGGCATTGCTCTGCCCAGCTCAGTCAGTGACTCCAAAACCTGCTGGGAAAGGGCAGTAGGAAACACCAACAGCACAGTGGTGACTGTGCTCAACCACAATTTTGGGCAGCTAATTAAGAATATTGATCATTAATGTGCTGTTTTCATATTCAGTGAGCTCTCTCAGTTAATGCAGCAGCTGTTTCAACAATAAATCTCTGGTAGGACCTTCTAAAAAAGCTCTGGAGTTTGCTAGCCCTGCAAGAAGCAGCTCTTTGGGTTCATTATGTCCTTCTCTCTCCCTCTTCTTGCCCCACCTCCAAAAAAAACTGGGATAAATCCCTTTGTTTTGTTTCCTGCAGCCCTAAAACCTGAGATTTATCAACATAAATCCAAGGATTTATGAGGGGAAAAGCTACACCTGCAGCACAGCACTTGCCCTTCTCAGGGGTTTGTTCTGGGGTGGGGATGCTGTGCTGACATCCAGGAGGGGAGGCAGCTGGGATAATGGAGCAGAGAGGCAAGAGGAAGATCCCTTGAAGTCAGATTTTTAATCTCCCATGGCCAGGGGGACTCCTGGCTCCCTTTCTCAAGTTGAGGCTGTTGGATATCAAGGGGGGTTTGCAGGATGGTCTGTGCAGGGTCTTCAGTGTCCCAAAAACCTTCAATATTCCACCTGGAATGCTGTTTGCAGTTGGTTTGGGACAGGGATTCAGTGCAGCTGAAGGGTTTGCCGGGGGTTTGTAGCCTCCTGCATTGCCACTGCCCTGAAATGGGATTTATTGCTCTGAAATGGGATTTATTGCTCTGAAATGGGGATCACTGACCCACGGCATGGCAGCAGAGTTGTGTGCTTCTCTTCTCCCAGCATTTCCCTCTCTGCCAGCACTCCCAGCTCCCTCTTTTCCAAGCAAAGGAAGCAAGCTGGCTGCCAGCAGGGATGCTCCAGGGGTGGCTGCTGTGTGTGACAGGAGCAGTTCCCAGGCTGGAATTCGTGCTGCTCCCGCAGAGGACACAGCACATCGAGAGCTGTTTGTTTGTGGAGTGTGCACTGATATCTCACTGCTCTATTTGTGAAAGAACACCACTTTGGGCTGCTTTGGGGGAAATTACTGAGCTTTTCTTCCTGTTCATGTGGCAGCCTGCTTTCCTTTTGATCCAGAAGGAAAAATACATCCTGAAGCTTTTAGAGGAGCAAAGGGAGGCTGTTAGAGCTCGAGAACACACAGTGTGTAAAGCAGCCATTGTGGGTTGCCTTGTGGATTGGATTTATTGATTCTGACTGGTTTTGACTGGTTTTTCCCCCCTTGCCCTGCAGGAGCTCCATCACCACTGTTTACATCGAGGTGCTGCCTCCCAACAACCAGAGCCCCCCACGCTTCCCACAGCTGATGTACAGCCTGGAAGTCAGCGAGGCCATGAGGATCGGCGCTGTTCTGTTGAACCTGCAGGTACACAGGCTTCCCTGGCACTCCCTGAGCCTGCTGAAATCTTCTCCACCTTCCTGCCCTCTGTCCATGCCATCCACAAGCCATTCCTTGCATCCAGGGGGAAAAAGGGGCAGTTCAAAAGGATTGGATATTGTTTTGTTTTGATCAGCAGCCCCTTCTACACGGACTGCAGAGAAAAAGGGCTCATTTGGCTGCTTCTGTTACTTCTTTTTTTGATTTAAATATTGTAAAAGATGCTGTAGGCTGCCAATGGCACTGCCCAGAGAAGCTGTGGCTGCCCCTGCATCCCTGGAAGTCCAAGGCTAGGCTGGATGGGACTTGGAGCAGCCTGGGATAGTGGAAGGTGTCCCTGCCCATGGCAGGGGGTGGAACAAGTTGATCTTCAAAGTCCCCTCCATTCTGGGATTCTGTGATAATTATATTAGAAAAAAATTCTGCGAGGGGCTGGGAACTTGAAAGGTCTGTGATATATTGTGTTAGAATCTCTGTATTTGCCAGCAGATCAGAGGAGCTTCAGCACCTCATTCATGGGGAATTTCAGCAGGAGTTTTGGCAATTTGTTTTCCCTAGCCTGTTGTTTTTGAAAAATGCCTGGAGATATTTCTGCCCCTTGGTGTGTGTAACAGGCTGAGAGGGAGCAGGGATCCCAGTGCTGCCAGGCCCAGGATTAGTGGAACCTTGTGCCTTAGGATCAGGGATCATGGTCCCTGCCCTGGCCAGGTCCAGGTCCAGGAGCATCCCTCATCCTCATGCATGCAGCAGGACCAGACCTCCCCTTGTTGCACTAATAGTTAAAAAATCAGTTCTCTCCTCACTTATTTACTGCTCCTTATTTACTGCATTGTATTCTACCCAAAAACCAGATGTGCAAAATAGGGAGATAAGTTACAACTCTCTATTGAGGTACTTTTTTTGAGGGATCAGGAACTTAGTTAATGCTGTGTTTAGCAGCAGTGAAATAAAGGAGCTCTAATTAACTCACTGAAGCAGGTGGATGGGAAAGCTCCTGCTAAAATGGTTTCCTGCTGAAAGACTGGGATTATTCTGGCTGGTTAAGCTCATACAGTCACCTGTGCTGAGCAAGGATGACTAATTTAGCTCAGTGCTGCCAATTAACTCCTGGCACATCTGTGGTGCCTGCAGGGAGGGAGGAGTGGAAGGGCCAGGCTGTTCAGGAGCCTTCTCCTCCCTGGTGAGAGACACTTGGGGTTGGAAGCCCCAAAGAGGAACAGGAGCCAGGAACATGCTGAGAAACAGAAACATTTGTGTTTCCTTGACAGGTGCTGGAATCGGTGGCAGAGGGCCTGAGGGATCTTTGGAGGCAGGAAAAAAAACCTCTTGGCAGGGTTTAGTATTGAAGGATTTGATGGGATTTAAATGTGGTTAGAAAGTGAAGCTCCAATGGTATAATCTGCTTTAATGTTTCTCTAAATCCCAAGCAGCCCATTCTGGGCTGGCCCTGCTGAGGGACCTCCAGGGCTGTGTCAGTTCTGGCCCTCCTGGCCAGAGAGCCCTGGAGGGGCTGGAGCGTGTCCAGGGAGAGGCTGGAGCTGGGGAAGGGGCTGGAGCCCCAGGAGGGGCTGAGGGAGCTGGGAAGGGGCTCAGCCTGGAGAAAAGGAGGCTCAGGGGGGACCTTGTGGCTCTGCACAGCTCCTGCCAGGAGGGGACAGCCAGGGGGGGTGGGGCTGTGCTGCCAGGGAACAGGGACAGGACAAGGGGAAAGGGCTTCAAGCTGGGCCAGGGGAGGCTCAGCTTGGACAGCAGCAGGAATTTTTCCATGGAAAGGGTGCTCAGGCCTTGGCAGGGGCTGCCCAGGGAGCTTTGCAGGAGCTCCCCATCCCTGGAGGTGTCCCAGGAAGGGCTGGAGGTGGCACTCAGTGCTCTGGGCTGGGCACAAGGTGGGCACTGGGCACAGCTGGGACTCCATGGGCTGGCAGGGATTTTCCATCCTCAGTGATCCTGCATTTTATGAAAAATACTTGATTGTTTAATCCCAGATATGCTTGGCTTTAGCTTTGGTGGTTAGTCCAGGACTGCATCTCTTGTAGGTCTGGTAGTCCTCAACCTGAAATGTGGAAGATGGAGAGGGACTTTTTACAAGGACCTGGAGTGACAGGACACAGGGAATGGCTTCCCAGTGCCAGAGGGCAGGGATGGATGGGATATTGGGGAGGAATTGTTCCCTGGGAGGGTGGGCAGGCCCTGGCACAGGGTGCCCAGAGCAGCTGGGGCTGCCCCTGGATCCCTGGCAGTGCCCAAGGCCAGGTTGGACTTTGGGGCTTGGAGCAGCCTGGGACAGTGGAAGGTGTCCCTGCCCATGGCAGGGGTGGCACTGGGTGGGCTTGAAGGATCCCTCCCAACCCAGTTCCAGGTCCAGCTCCCTTGTCCTGCATTAAAACCTCCATTAAAACCTCCAAAACCTGCCTTGATGTGTATTCAAGGGCTTCTCCTGTGTGCAGCATATTTCTGTCTTCCTTTATTCCCTCCTGTGTAAAATTAAACAGGATATCTTACACATTCTTAAACTGACTATTTAAACTTCTGAAATCCTGTGCTGCCTTTTCCATGCAACACAAAGTTCCCTGTTAGGCACCTTGGTTTGGGTTTTATTGCCTGTGTTCCATAAATGATATGGAATATCACCAGGCCTCAAATACTGCACAAGCAGTATTTTTGTGTGTGGATTTTCTCACTAATGTTTCTTTTCCTGAGTCTTATCAATCCAATCAGTGTTTAGGCTGGTGCAGGTTTAGAAATTATGCTTTTAGGGCTCTCTCTTAGTAATAGTTTGGTTGTTCTGCATACAACAGGAGGGTTACAAAATCCTGGAGAGAGCCTTTCAAAACAGAGCATCCCCCGACAGGGAATAATGTGCTCTGACTCCATGATTCAGAATGCTGAACATTGCTTTATTAAAACTTCACTATATTACATGAATACTATATTATAAGTATACTAAAGAGATACTATACTATGGTAAAGAAAAACCTGTGACTGTCTCCAGACAGTCAGACACAGCTTTGAGTGATTGGCTAATCACTCACAACAACTTTCACCTGTGTCCAATTAACAAATCTCTTCAGGTAAACAATTTCCATAACACATTCCACATGTGCAGAACAACAGGAGCAGGGAACAGAGCTAAGAATTGTTTTTTCCTCTTTCTCTGAGCTTCTCACTGCCTTTCCCAGGAGAAATCCTGGGAGAGGTTGTGCCTGCTGCTCTCTGTGAAGAGTGCTGCGGCCACAAGAGCCTGCAAAACTTTTCAAGTATTCCCAAATTATCAAATCTGAAGATCTGCATAACACTAGAGTCAGTAACAATGCAAATGTTGCTGCTTTAAATTTGCCCTTTAGACTTTGGAAAAAATAAAATTCACTTTTTTCTTGTCCATTAAAATTTCTTATGCTGATGATGGAGGGCTTTATTTCTTTCTTATCCCCTTATTTATTTTCTAATGCGCCCGGCTGGTCTTGACTGGTGTTTTAATTAACAACATTTGAGATTAATGCAATATTAAATGATCTCCACTGCATTAATTTGTAAATAAACCTCAGAGTTTATTGCATGCCTGGGAGGCGTTTATGGCTTCATGTTCTGCCAGCCATTATTAATTAAAATATGCAAATGCTGTCATTTTTCTGGGAGCCTGCAGAACAAATAGGGCTGTTAGCAGGGTCCAGTTATGTGCTGAACAAGGAGCTAACATGGAATTGTTGTGTGCAATTTATGAAATCACTCTATGCCATTGATCTGGAAAAAATCAGGAATAGGTTGCTCTTCTCCCTTGCCTTCGGTAGTTTTCTTCTGTACATAAGAACTTCGTGTTTTTTGCTTTTAAAGAAAGCAGGAGTTTTTAAAAACAATGATTAAAAGCAGGAGTTTTGAAAAGCAACTTTTCCCCCCTTTTTTTTTTTTTTTTAAGATTTTCTGTGGGGATAAGGAGAAAATGAAATCAACAACAGCCAGTCTTTGATTTTGTAGCTTCCTGAGAGCCCCCTGACTTGCTATGAGAGAATGCAGACCATAATGATACCCCTGAGACAAATTAATGTGAAGGGAGGGCAGGATGCCCTGCAGGGAAGGTAAAAGGAGGACAAAGGGCGAAAGACAGGAGCAGCCATGGGATTCTGATGATTTAGGATCAAGGACAGTCCTCAGAGATGCCAGCTCCTCACATGGTCTGCCTCCAGTGCTTGCAGCATTTTGTGTTCTTGGCTCAGATCCTGACTGTTCATATCCTCAGGCCAAGGAGATCCAAATTCCACCCACACCTCCTGTCACTCAGTGCCACCCATGGAATTTATAAACAATTTTCCCGATTTTCCCAGTCTGTCATTGATGTTGTAGATGGGAATATTGATCAGTGCTGGGAGAGCTGTACCCACCTGAGCAGAACTGAGTCAGTACTAACACTACCCACTATTGCCTAGCCTTCATTTTGATGATGGCTTCAATTCTTGCTTAATCCCACCCTCCACTTGCAGACTGTTGTTAGAACTCCTTTGGGAAAATATCCCAACAAGCAGTTGGAAAAGCCTTCACCATGCCTCAGTTACTTTATTGAGCCACGGTTTCTGCCCTGTTCAGGAGACTTGTGGTCCTGTTGGAAAATCAGATTAAATTGCTTCAGCATCCTTTTGTGCTGGAGAAATTCAGTTCTATGTTAGCCATCTGCATATTGGCATTGCTGGGAACTTACAAATAATGGGGATATTTGTGGGTTTCTGGGAATTGCACTCCACCTGCCTGGTGTGTGATTTCTTGGCTCATTCCTCCATGAAGGATAGACCTTGGGTTTGCCCTACAGCATTTTTGTTCTGTTGGAGTGCTCAAAAAAAAAAAATCTCTGATGGCTTCGAGATTGCTCCAGCCTTTCTATACACCAGGATGGACTTTGCCAGGCTTGAATTCCAGCAGCTGATTCAGAGATGCTCTGTTTATGAACATCTTCTCTGCCTGACTCTTGCCCAGCTCTCAGCTGAAGTTTTGCCCCAGTTAATTTGGTTTGGAGCTGGAACAGGGGCAGTTTTACCTCCCTGACTATCTCAACATCATCCCTTCTGCTTTTCAAGCCACTCCTCAGGTTCCTTCTGTAACTTAAACATTTCCTTGTTATCCTTTGTGTTCTCTCCTGTTTCTATTCCAGTTTTGCCTTGACTTCTTCTGACTGTGTCCCCATCCAGTTTTTCTTGCTCTTTGTGGTGATCCCTTCCATCTAACTTAGCCCCTGTTTTTTTTCTTGACTGAGCCAAGTTGTTTTCTTAGTGCATTCCCTTCTCTGCCTGCACATTTAAATGGTTTGTGCTTCTGCTCTTAATTTTGGGGGGACATTTGAGTTGGGTTTTTTGTTATTTTTCTTGGGTTTTTATCTCAAAAAGTGCTTTTTAGGTGGTCAGCTCAAAGCTATGCAGCCTTTGATTGTGGTCCACAGAAACAACTTGACAGGAGCAAGCGGTGGGGGGGGGGGGGTTGGCCTCCTCTCTTCTAGACCAGAGGAAATGGCCTCAGGTGGCACCAGGAGAGACACCAAAAGTAGTTTATTCAACTTCTGAAAGATTTTTTTTTTTTTTCACCTAATAGGTAGAATATCCTCATTTTGGTGTTGTTAATGTCTACTCTTAAAGGTCTTACCCTGATCTTCAATCCCCCTTTCAAAAAGGAAATTATTTTGGAGGGTGAGTGTTGCAGTTAGAACTCACTGGAGCATCAGCCAAAGATTGGGATTTTAATAAAATAGCAGAAAAGGGGATCTTGATAAAAAGTAGAAATTAAGAATGGGAAGAAAGGAAACTGAAAGATCAGTCTAATCAGTGTGGAACTACAGAAAAACAGAAATAAATTATTAAAGCCTGAATTTCATGCTCATGCTGCTGGATGTAGCTGTAATTTGATAATTAGATAATTACTAATAATTAATAGTAATTATTATCCTGCATTCAGGATACTGTCATTTCTGTGCAGCATAGGAATTCTGATGTGCTCCAGCTTTATCTTGAGTAGCCCATCAATAACCAGAGTTCCCTTAGAAACAGAGATTGGTGTCATCCCTGTGGGAAACTTTCCTAAAAGTTAATTCCCCAGTTTCTACATAGAGGGGAAGAAGAGAAACCTTTTCCACTGACTGAATTTTATCCTCTTGTTTCCTTCCCTAAAGGCTTTCGATAGAGAGGGTGACCCCATCAAATACCTCATTCAGAATGGAGATCCTCAACAAGTTTTTAATCTCTCTCAGAGGTAAGTGGGAAACCCTTGGAAAACAGACTTGGAACTTGTCAGCTCAGGGAATGGAGGAGCTGAGAGAAAAGGCTCAGACACCTTCAGCTGCTCCTTCCAGGGGCTGTCAGCCATTAATGAGAGCTCTGTGAGCCAAATTCCACTCTGGGCTTTGTTGCTGGCCACTGTTTATTTATTTTAAACACTTTAGGTAAGAGAAGCTCACTGAGGTGGAAAGATTCTATTTAAAAGAGTGGCCAGGGATTAATTAAAACCCTTTTACCTGTCAGCTCCTGACTAATGGCAGGGACAATTTTTGCTTTAATTTCCTGACTTGTTATGGTTTAGCCTGTAGTGAAAAGCCTTTTGAGCATTGTTTAAGAGCTGTACTTTCCTTAAACTGAATTCCAACTTAAACAGAGTGAGAAAGAGAGGGTTTGTTATGAAATGTAAGCACTAGATTGGTCCGTGCCTGGCCCACCACTCTTTATTTTACCTATTATTAGCTATTAATTTACCTGTTATTAATTTTTATTTGCAATCCAAAGTATCCTTTCCTTGCAGGAGGAAGGGAGGGTGGTGAGCTGACTGCTCACAATAAATGATGGGACAGAAGTAACCTGGGCCTTATTAATTCCTGGTGCAAAATAATTCTAATTTGGTGTGATGGGAAAATTGTGAACCTAAATACCCAAACCTCCTGAGACAGGTTTGTAGTCTTACTAGGTTGATGTTTAAATCCAGGATTATTCCTGTATCCAAGTGGAGAGCGTTAGGAATTGGCTCATGGCTTTTCTTGGCTTTCACCCACAGAAAGCCTAAAAGCTCCTACAAAGAGGAGCTTTGGTGTCAGCAAGGTAGTGGAGCTCAGGTGCTCATAGACCTCTCCCCAGTGCCCTGCTAATGTGTCCTGGTTTTGTTTTGCTGCCAGCTCTGGCCTGCTGGCCTTGGGAAAGCCCCTGGACAGAGAGAGCACCGACCGCTACATCCTCATCGTCACGGCCTCGGACGGCAGGCCCGACGGGGTGAGTGTCCTGGGAGGGGCCTCCAGAAGGCTGATCCAGAGCAGAGGCCAGACAGAGTTACAGAATAAAGCAGGGATTTATTGAAAGGATCTCCTCCATGGATGCACCTTGGGCAGCACCAGAGCCCAGCCAGGGCTGCACCCAAGGTGAACCAAAATGGTCCCAAAATGCACGGCCGCTCACGGGGGCTCTCACTGGGATCAGTTCTGCTCCATTTGATATTGGAGTTCATTGTCCAATTCCAGCTTTAGGTTATGCAGTCCCATCCTGCTTGTTTTTGTCTCTCCAGCCCACATTATTTATGCTCTTGGGCCTGAGATTTGGATCATTTGTCCTTGGTGCCCAGCTAGAGCAGGAATTGTTTTGTCTCCCTGCTCTGTGCAGAGAGCTCACCATCCCCTAATGTAAAGCTCAGACCCACACACTAAAGCAGCACAGAATCTGAAAAATATAAAAACTAAAACCTGAGGCATCACTGGAGGGCTGGACAGCACTGGCCACCTCCACGTGGTCTGATTGTGTGTTTTCCGTGGATCTTGACCAAACCTATCTGAAATCTGGGACAGTTTTCCTTTGGTTGGTGTGGGTGAAGCCTGTGTGTCACTGCTTTTGATCATGGGCAAAGGGATTTTGCTGATGCTCTGTGTTATTCTTTAACAGCCAAGGGTTTGTATATTCACAGATGTTCATCTTCTGTTTCTTTTCTGTGCTATTCAATATCTGCTCCTCTTCTCCCTTTCTCCCAAAGTTGTTTTAGTGATTTGTGCTTCATCCAGCCCTTTTCCACAACTGACTGTCCAGCTCTCGTAAAAATCTGGAAAAACCCCACTTCTCTTTCAAAAATAACAGTTATTTATCAAGAGCTATCTCCAGGTCTTCTATGTTTTCACTGATCTGTGACCCCACAGCCAACCCCACCAACTGCTGCACACGCTTGTGTTTAATATAACAAAATGGTGATTTTTTTTTTCAATTTTCATGTTATAAAGTGGTGGACTATTTAAGGATATGTGTTTATTGATCAGGCAGAGGCAACAGAATTATTTTTCCTAAAAGTTTGCAGCTGGATTGTGCAAGGTACCTGGGAATGCAGCAGCTCTGCCATGGAATAATAGCACAGGTGGGGGAGACATCTCTGTACATCTGACCTTGTGTATAAAGGCAGATCTAAAATAATACAAACAATAATTAATAAATAACAAGAATGCATTATCTGGGCCATTCTAAAAGGATTTGAGATTGAAACAGAGCTATCTCTGACACATTGCTACAGAGTGATCATGAAAATTCTGGGGTTTGGACCTGTGCTCATTGTGGCAGAAGAAAATCTTATTTATTTTTTCTATCTCATTCTCTTTTTAGCTTCTTCACCTTACAATCTTTGCCTTCCTACTCAGGATTTACTCAGAATTTACACACACACACGCACACACACAAAAATATCAAGGAAGCCTTTATACAATTCAGTGGCAACATGGAGTAATTATAGGAGTCTCCACCTTTTCCATGAAAAATCTGGTTACAGTTTTTGTGAGTTTGTTCTTCATGAACTGCTCTCACAGCTGTGAGTTCGATGGTTTTGATCTCAAACTCTCAGCTGGGAAATCTGAAGATGTAAATTAAAGACTTGCAAGTTGGTTCAGGCTGTGTTACGCTCCTGAAATACTCTCTGGAGTGTAAAAAAAAAGGGGACTGAAAAGCTCATTCCTTTTCCTTTCATCTAGAGAGAGATTCATTCGCTTTGCCCCAGGATTAAGTGGCCAGCAGATTAATTCTAACATTCTGAAGGTGATAGTTGGGGTTTTGAAAGGAAATCCTGTTAATCATGGCACAGTGCTTAGCAGAAAATAGTATGTGAGCTGAGATATGGTGTTTGAAGCGCAGCTCTGGAAAAACCACCCAGAATAAACCATGGAAGTGCTCCTTTAGAGCTGTCCCTGGACTGTGCTGTTGAACACCTCTTGAAGTTCTTGTTACTGGTTGTAACAACAAAATCCACTTTAAGAACTCCACCCCCCTCCTATCATCCTCCACCATCTCCTTTCCTCCCTCAATCCCAGTGGCAGGGGCTGCCCAGGGAGCTTTGGAGTCCCCATCCCTGGAAGTGTCCAAGGAAGGGCTGGAGGTGGCACTCAGTGCTCTGGCATGAGGATCAGTCACAGAGCAGATTTGATAATCTTGGAGATCTTTTCCAGCCTTTTTGCTTCCATGGCTCTCTGATTTCATACCAGATTTTTTGCCCTGGAGTTTTGCAGCTGCAGATGTGTGTGCATTGTTCTTAGGGTGAAATGTGGGCTCACTCTGTAGCTTGAGTGTGTTCCCTCTGCCTGGTTTGGGGTTTTTGTCACTGTCCCTTACCTGCCTGGAGCTGCTTTCTGTAGTTCATATTTTCTGTCAGTGGTGGGGCACCTTTCTTCTGAGGATTGTCCAGAAATAGGACTCAGTTGACCAAAGCTTCTGATGCCAGCAGCTGGAAAGGGTTAAGAGCAGGGCTTGCCAGGTTTACAAAAAAGGCTGGATAAGCTCCTTGGCTTTCATTTTACAAACAAATGGATGAAACAAGGCAGCTCAACCAAGCCATTAAATCTCCAGGCCTTTTCCATGCCAGGAAACAGTGGGTGTGACTGATTTGCCAGACTTCCTTGTGTCTTTAGAATTCCCTTGATTTGCAGCTCTTCTGGATGTGCTCCCTGCTGTTTGACAGGCTTCTCCTGGAGGAGGGTCAGGACTCACTCAAAGTTCCTGGTTGGTACTCTGCCAAAGCCTGCTGAGGACACAGATCCTTGGTCCAAGTAGTGCCATTTCATGGAGGAATTTTGCTTTTTAACTAGTTTTTATCAGGAAGCAACAGTGTCTTTCTAGGAAAAAAAAAAAAAAAATTCTACAATTACAAAACCACTGTTCCCCAAGCTCATTCACCTGCTGCTTGTCATCCAGCTCTGCTTTTTGTGAACAGTTCCATTAGTGCCTACAGAAAACTGGTGATGTCACCAGATTCCTTGTTGCAGTTTGCCTGAAATCCCAAAATTAATTCCCCAGGCAGGTACAATGTCATATAAATCCCATTAACATATTTTAGCTGGTAACATATCCAACCTGATCCCTTTCCATCCAACATGAAACCAGCTATTAGAGTCAAACCTATTTAAAGTCAGCTTTTGGATTTTATTTCCTGTATTTGCTTGGTTTGTTTTTTTGTTTTTTTTTTATTTTGAAGGC
>VZRH01007995.1:1012396-1029495 GCA_013397555.1 Urocynchramus pylzowi | reverse complement strand
GTTTGTTGTAATTGTTGTGGGTTTTCTTTTTTTTTCATTGAGGTGTGGTGGCCTGACCCTGCTCTACCCCTGCCCTCCTCAACTGGACAGGGAAGAAAAATATAAGGAAAGACTCAGGAGTTGAGATAAGGACAGGGAGAGATTCCTCACCAAATATTGGCATGGGCAAAACAACTTGGGGAAATCCATTATTTTATTACCCACAAAATCAGAGCAGGGTAATGGGAAGAAAAACAAATCTTAAGAACATCTTCCTACCACCTCTCCCTCCCTCCTGGGTTCTCCCTCCTCCCCTCCAGTGGCACAGGGAGATGGGAATGGGGGTTTGTGTTTGTGCTGCTGCTTCTTCCTCAGGGAGAGGAGTCAGAGTCCTTCCCAACCTCCAGCTCCAACCTCCCTTTTTAATGTGTCTGAAGGAGCACCAGGGTGTGTTGTGGTCATGGTGACTTTGAGGTACTCATAAATTACTGGCAGGGTTCAGATTCTATTTTTGTCTTTGAAGACTCAACCATCAGGCCACCAAACTCCATTGGAAGTCCAGGAGAAGCTGTCATGAGTCCATCTGTTCAGGGAATATCCCAAGATTCACCAGCTAGGGACGATCAGAGGTGACCTGGCTGTGGGAGGGTTTCTCTGAAAGCCATGAATCCAAGATCTATCCCTTTAATCTGTCCATTCCTTCTGCAATGAACACTTCAGGAGAAAACAGGGATCATTCAAGCCCTGCAGAGCCCAGGACTGGTTTGGGGCCACATTTCCTGAGGAGACAGAGGTACCATCACCCTTGGGAAGGCAGCTGAGAGTGAACCCAGTGCTCTGGGCACTGAAGGCAGGGATCAAAGTGGACCCAGTGCTCTGCTGTTCCTTGAAGGTCATGGGAAGAAGCAACAGCTGAAAAGAAGTGGGTACCTCAGGGTGAATCTAAAGAGTCATCTCCTTCCCTGGGAGGGTGGGCAGGCCCTGGCACAGGGTGCCCAGAGCAGCTGGGGCTGTCCCTGGATCCCTGGCAGTGCCCAAGGCCAGGCTGGACACTGGGGCTTGGAGCAGCCTGGGACAGTGGAAGGTGTCCCTGCCCATGGCAGGGGTGGCACTGGATGGGCTTTGAGGTCCTTTCCAACCCAAACCATTCCATGATTTTGTGATTTTGGTGCTCTGTTTTTAATCCTGGAAGTCAGACTTCAGATTTTGGCCATCTTAGAAAATCAGTCATGATTCAGAGCCTCTGTCTCCCAAGACACTTGATTTAATTCCCTTCCTTAGAGCAAACAGGTAGCCCTGAATCAAGGTAATTTAAACAAAGATTTACTTCTTGAGTAGCATACAGAGAATTCATTAATTGCTGTAAATTTTCTGTTACTCCTTGGAACTGCAACTGTTTCTGTTACTCCTGTCTCTAGTCTGTTACTCCTGTCTCTAGTCCACATGAGTTCCAGTATCCAGCAAGAAGGAAGCTAGAGGGAATATTCCTAAATATATGAAAGGGAACAGTATACACAGATCCCTAATTTGATCTTCCTCCTTGAAAGAACTTCTCCTCACATTGTTTTCTTTCCAAGAGGCACCACCTATTGCTGTTTTTTCTCACAAGTTCTGTATTTTCTATAAGAAATCCTTAAAAATTCCAGCTGATCTGTGAATTCCACTTTGCATGAGAGGAGTTTGTCCACATAGATTTCATCCTCTTGGAGAGAAGGCTTTTCTTCCCACAGCAGCTCTTTTATTATGGAAAGCTTTAGGAGCCTCCCAGACTTTCAGTGCTTGTATGGCTTAGCCTGGATAATATTCCCTATAAAGGCTTTGATTTCATGTGCTAAAGGGGAAGGGGTGAATTAAGGAATTCTCATAAAGCAATAGATTGATCCCCATTTTCAATCCAAGATTTGGAGCAGATTGTAATTCCTAATTGAGGGATACAAATAAATAAGTTCCCATTGAGAGGAAGTTGGAGGGGTGACGTGGTGCCTCTGCACAACTCCTGCCAGGAGGGGACAGTCAGGGGGGGTGGGGCTGTGCTGCCAGGGAACAGGGACAGGACAAGGGGAAAGGGCCTCAAGCTGGGCCAGGGGAGGCTCAGCTTGGACAGCAGCAGGAATTTCTCCATGGAAAGGGTGCTCAGGCCTTGGCAGGGGCTGCCCAGGGAGCTTTGCACTCCCCAGCCCTGGAGGTGTGCAAAGCCATATGGATGTGGCACTTGGGGACATTGGTCAGGGTGGCCTTGGCAGTGCTGGGGAAGGGTTGGACTTGCTGGTCTTAGAGGGCTTTTCCAACCTAAACAGTTCTGTCTGTTTGTCAAGGATGTTCCTTAAATGTCCATGATTTTATCTTCCTTTCTGCATGAAGTACTCATATTTTCTGTTATCTCTTGTGATGTATGAGGTTTTCATTTTGGGAGCTTTCCTTTTGGGCTTTATTTTGGTGTTTTGACAGTTTTTCTCTTTGTCTTGTCTCCAGGCTTATTGGGATTTTTTCTCATTAGTGTAATTATTGACAAGCTACAGACTTACACTTCCCTTCACCTCAGGGTCTTCTCTCCAAAATTTCTTTGCAGTCCAGCTGGTAATTTCCTCTTTATAGCTTGGAGAGGTGGAGAGGGTTGGGAGATACTTCTTTTAAACTTCTCATGAAAGGAAAGAAGGTCTGAAAGTAGAATCATAGAATTGTTGATTCTATCCCCACTCAAATACAGCTTTCTTGAAATGAATATCAAGAAATCCTGATATGGAGATCAGCAGCATTATTTACCATTTATTTTTTGATCAAATAAAGGCTTTGCCTCCAATTGTATTATTTGCAAACTACTTATCTCTGAACATGACAGGTTTGTCTAAGAGTTTGTCCAAATTAATAAACTTACTTGACATCAGAGCCAAGAATGTTTCCTCTCCAAGGCATAGAATGCTCTCATCAATTCCCAACTTCAATTTAAATGACAGGCTACAAATAAAATAAGAACAAAGTGGAATTTCCTTCAGATTTATCATCCATAACATCTATCAGGGCCTGGCATTCTTGGGACTTGTGCAGGCAATGTAAATTTTACAATTATTGCTTAGGGAAGAATTATCTATGTAAGAAATATCTGAGGGCCCCTAAGAAAGATATAAATTGCTGCTCTGGATCTTTTATTTATTTTCATTATAAAAGAGAAGTTAGCAGGGTTTCTCAAGTAATGAATAGGAAATGCCTGATATGAGGCTGAGATGGCTTTTTCCCTGGTTAAATTTCCAGGAATAGCTTTAGGATTCCTTCCCAAACCTTGCTTGATGATTCTGTTGTAGAAAAGCCTCATTTGTAACCAGGCAAAGCAGTTTTCAACCTTTCCTGTGCTGGATTTGCATGAAGAGTATCCATGGAAAACCAGTTGTGAATTAGGTGTATCTCATTATTTTAGGGAACCAATTATTTAAAGAAATTTAGGGATATTTAAATATTTGTGAAGACCTTTTTTGTTGTTGTTTCTGTGCCTCTTTTAGCATCCTCTACAAACCTCGGCGACTTTTCATAATTGTTTAGGAAATTTGTGAATTCACTTTCCAGGAAAGATGGAGAGAGACTCTCTACAAGGGCCTGGACAGAGGGAATAGCTTCCCTCTGCCAGAGGGCAGGGATGGATGGGATACTGGGAAGGAATTGTTCCCTGGGAGGGTGGGCAGGCCCTGGATCCCTGGCAGTGCCCAAGGCCAGGTTGGACTTTGGGGCTTGGAGCAGCCTGGGACAGTGGGAGGTGTCCCTGCNTTTCCAGGAAAGATGGAGAGAGACTCTCTACAAGGGCCTGGACAGAGGGAATAGCTTCCCTCTGCCAGAGGGCAGGGATGGATGGGATACTGGGAAGGAATTGTTCCCTGGGAGGGTGGGCAGGCCCTGGATCCCTGGCAGTGCCCAAGGCCAGGTTGGACTTTGGGGCTTGGAGCAGCCTGGGACAGTGGGAGGTGTCCCTGCCATGGCAGGGGTGGAACTGGGTGCTTTAAGGTCACATAAAAAATCATGGAATCACAGTTTGTATTGGAAAGGACCTCAAACCCACCCAGTGCCACCCCTGCCATGGGCAGGGACACCTTCCACTGTCCCAGGCTGCTCCAAGCCCCAAAGTCTAACCTGGCCTTGGGCACTTCCAGGGATCCAGGGGCAGCCACAGCTGCTCTGGGCACCTTGTGCCAGGGCCTCCACCCTTTTCCATATGTTCAGATCCAGTGTCAGGCTGAAAAGAGGTTCTGCTTTACCCCTGAACATGGGCAATGATTATTTAGTTAGTGGGATTTTAGTGTCTGGTGACTTTTCCGTGATTTCCAGCAGGGTTGATGATGTTCCCAATGTTCCCATTGATGTTCCCATCATTCCCATGATGTTCCCAATCCTGCTCCATGCTGCAGTTTTGGAGAAGCCCCTGTAATTCATTCTGGTTGCCAAATAAGAGTTTTTTCAGAGCAGCCCATCAGTCTGAGGTTGGAGCTTCAACAAATCTTTGGAGCCATCTCATGGGGGTCTAGAAACATTAGTTTTGGTCAATAATCTTTGATCACAGCACTTTGTGATGTTAATGAGAGAAATGCTGCTCTCAAAGACACTCAGGTGAGTCCCACTTTGTGGTAAAGGTGGGCATTGCTGAGACAGCAGTGAGATAACAAATGTTTCCTGTGTTTGGGTGAAATAGGGAGATTTTGAAGTATTCCCATTTCCTTTCTTAGTTTCAGTGTCTGTTCCAGATTTTAAGGAAGAGAGCCCAGGGGGTTGCTGCAACCCAGAGTCTGTTTTGAATGCACCTTGTGGTTTCATCCATTGTTGGTCATTTGCTAAATTGTGATTAATAAAAAAGGAAGATTATTTGAATTATTGATCTTATTACAGTGATTTCTGAATTCATTCACGTCTGATCATTTTCTAAACTATGACTCATATAAAAACAGGGATTACTTGAAATGTTGGTCTTCTTATAGGATCTTACTTTAACAAACACGTGCAAGTTTAGGGAGAGGAGCACTTGATAAAATTTCCCAAACTCATTGTAGTACTTGGCATCTCAATAAGGTGTTTTTTTTCCCTTGCAAAATATTATTTCTTTGCCAAAATCTTGTCTTTTAAATTCAGAAGTGAAAATTTAAATATGACAAGTGGAGCACTGGCCTGGGTGTGTTGGCTGACAGGGAGGTGCTTAAGGTGAGTAAAGAATGGCCAGAAATGTAAAAAATACTGAAAATCCTTACGCAAGAGTTGGGGGGAAAAAATCCCAAACATTTCTTTTCCTTCCTCCCTTTCTCCTTATGAAATCCTCTCAAGGAGACAAATTGCTGCAGATGATCAACCACAGCCCATGAAAATTATCTGGAATGAAAAGAAATCTTTTCCAAATGGGAATTCCTGCCTTAAGCCATTGTTATTTAACACCATGTTGCCTCAGTTTATTAGATGTGAGGGTGTTTATTTCCCTGAATTTCATGGAGATGAGTTACCTTTGGAAAAGCTGATTTACATTCAGTGAGCATCACAGCAGAGCAAACGTTCTGGAGAGGCTTTTACGTGGGCAAGAAGGCAGAAAGTGCATTTTCCTTTTGGAAATGGAATGTGGGAATGGCATTTTCAGGAACAATTAGCAAATAACTGGGGCTCAGTAAACAGAAGCTGCCAGCCTGGGAGCACCTTGTGCTGGCTTGGTTCAAAATCCTCTGGATTTTTGAATTTTTTAAGTAGTAAGGAGTTATTTTATGCAGATCTTGGGAGCTCTGGGGACACTGAAAGCACTCCAGCTGGATCTGGAGCTGGGAAGAGCTGATTGTGACACCAGCAGAGCACCAGAAGATGCAGTTCTTCATTCACATTTTTTGGTTGGGGTTTTGTTTGGTTTGGTTTTTTTCTTAGTTTCTCTATTTCGCTGTTTTGGGGTTTTTGTGAAGGGAAGATGGTTGCAGGTTTCTCTGTGAAACCTGTGAGGTGCCACTTTCAAACAGGTTTGTTCTTCCTAAAGCAAACTATTTCTTCTGGGGTCACATCTCCACAGTGCAATTCCTGTGACTGTCCTGTCATAAACATTTCATGGAATCATGGAATTTTTGTGGTTGGAAATGACCTCCAAGGTCATCAGGTCCAACCTGTGACCAGGCACCACCTTGTAACTAAACCTCAACTGCAAAGTGCCACATCCTCTCAATTTTTAAACACTTCCAGCCATGGGGGCTACACCACTCCCCTTTTAAATCAAAGTTTGAGCAGCCTTTCCATGGAGAAATTCCTGCTGCTGTCCAAGCTGAGCCTCCCCTGGCCCAGCTTGAGGCCCTTTCCCCTTGTCCTGTCCCTGTTCCCTGGCAGCACAGCCCCACCCCCCCTGGCTGTCCCCTCCTGGCAGGAGCTGTGCAGAGCCACAAGGTCCCCCCTGAGCCTCCTTTTCTCCAGGCTGAGCCCCTTCCCAGCTCCCTCAGCCCCTCCTGGGGCTCCAGCCCCTTCCCCAGCTCCCTTCCCTTCCCTGGACACGCTCCAGCCCCTCCAGGGCTCTCTGGCTGGGAGGGTCCAAATTTCCCTCAGAGGAGTTTCATGCAAAGCATCAGAACACACAAGATTAAAGCTTTAAGACACTGAGTTGGATGAATTGATTTAAAATTCAATATATTAAATGCAATAATTTATTAAATACAGCAATGTGGGGGGTTGATCTGGAGCTCTCAGTCTGTGGGAGCAGAGAAAAGGGAAGTGACTCAAGCCAACACCTCTCCACCTTTTGGATTGGGAGAGAAAATTTCCATAGGTAGCACAGACATGTTTTGTTGACATTTTATATTAAATACAGTTAATTCTGCTGTTCCCACCTCCTGGGATGTTAAAATTGGGTTGCAAAATAGAACACCAGGGTGGGGTGGGGGGAGGATGATACAGGAGGATGATACAGGATGATTGTGCCACTTAATCCGCTTAGTTAATCATCACTGGCGTATTTTGGTTGTTAAATCACTAATTTCCTTTTCACATTCTGGCAAATGTTGATATTTCCAGATTTTTCCCTCCACTCACAAAAAAATACTCCTTAAATCCTTAAAATACTGTATAAAAACTAAAAGATATCTGATATTTTTCATGCATCTCTAATATACGAGTCAGTCTTGAGCTTGTTTTGTCTTCCAGAAATTCAAAATAAACTCTTGAAATGCTTTTCTTTTCACAAAAGCATGTTAAAAAAATTGATTATCTGCTTACCTGTGATTCTGCCTAATAAGTAGCAACAGGGTTGTCAACTGTGAAGCTGTAAAATAAAGAGAATTTCTTCAAAATGTTCTTTTTCTGCCTAGACTTCGACTGCTACTGTCAATATAGTGGTGACAGATGTCAATGACAACGGACCCGTTTTTGACATGTTCCTCCCCAAAAACCTCTCTGTGCAGGAAGAGGAAGCCAATGCTTTTGTTGGTCAAGTAAGGGTAAGTCAATAAAATTGTGTATTTTATTACCCAAGCTGTCCAGACGATGAGGAAGGAGCACAAAATAATTGTGCCTCAGACAAAAAAATCCCATCCAAATATCTCCAGTTGAAATGCAAATTCTCCATTTGTGGCTACAAGGTCACGTTTTGGGGGCTTTAAAATATTGGAATTGTTTTCTTCTCTGTGCTAAATACAAAAAACACTTTGTCACTTAAAAACCGCAGATAAAAAAGCTTGTTTTTAAGAAATTCTACTGCAAAAACTTGCTGATAGCAGATTTACAGGGTCAAAACAGTGTTGCCACATTTTTAAATTATTTGTTTTGAGACAGAATTCAAACTTGCTGAGCAAGTGATACCTGGGTGTATCACTTGGGAAATTGTCACACCTAGAGGAAATTTTGAGGCCATTAAGGGGAAAATTCAGTTAAACCCTTGAGTGAAATAATTGCTGGCCTGGCATAAAAATAAGGGATAGTGTTAATTTGAAGCTGTAAATTTTTATAACACATGGGGGTCTTCTGGATGAGGATTCAGTCTCTGAAAGAAGACATCTTTTTTTATTTTTTTGTCATGTTTGTTTTTCCTGGCTCAAGGGAAAGAAGAAAATATTAATTAGAGGAGTTTTCAATCCAGAAGTTTAGTATAATGTCTCATATCTGCTGCACTGAGGTTGGATCCAGCAGGAGCTGTAGGTAAAAGAGGAATAAAAATTTCAGGAATTTAGGTGGAAAATGTGCTTTTTTTTTCCCCAGCAGCAACCATATCAAAAGAAAATGAGAGCTCCTTAAGTAGAAGCTTCAGAAAAACAGGACATTTTGGGTACCATGGGAACCCAAATACCCATAATAATCATGTTCCTTCCCATCCTTATATTATTTAATAAGAAATCAGAGCTGGTCTTGGGCAAAGTTAGGATCCCTTGATGCAATTAAGTCAGTTTTGATAAATGGTTAAATTATTGCTCTGCTTTTTGTCATTGCCTTCATGTATGGTTGTTTTTCATTTTGCATCCTAAAAGGCACAGGTGGAACATTTCCAATCAGTCCCAAATATCCTTCAGATCCATTTTGTGCTTTGCTGGGGGCCCTCAAGGCTCAATCATCTTCTCAAACACGAGTTTGTCTCTATTTTTAGCTGTGACAGAACTGTAAAATACAACAAATTGTTGCCACAAGAAGCTCCCTGGCTTCTAAATTAGTGCAATTTCTAAGTTGTGTGGAAATGAAAATATTTATTGTGGTCTTGGGATACTTTGTTCCTACTTGGAGTGACAGAAACTGCTTCTGTCATTTCCTGTCCTGTTTACCCCTGGATGGAGAAAGCTATTTTTTTATAGCCCAAATACTGGGTGTATTTCTCCTGTCTCATGTTCACAACTACAAATTGATATAGGAATATCCATTGGAAATGCCATTCTGTGGTATAGAAAAGAGAAATTGGGTCATTTGGAATTTTTTTCTGGCTCCAGTGAGGTTATTGAAATAATGGTGATGAGAGTTTGGGTGTAGCTGTGTTGTTTGAGGATATTCCTTAAAAACTGAAATAGCTTTTGGTGTGTTGTGCCTTACTGTAGATAAAACCACAGCAGATATGGGAGAGGTGTTAATGGGAATAAATTTTGTATGGAAGCTTTATTGTGGATAAAATGTACATAAAGGGCTATTTTAGCTGGGAATAGCCCTGGTAAAAGAAGAAATCCTTATAGTGCTGTGTGTTTTCCCTATCAAGAATTAGCCCACTGATTAACAAAGCTGCTTTTCAGAAAACTTTTTACTCATTTCAAACAGAAACCTGCCAGAGCAAGCAGCCATACAGAGGATTAAAAAAAAAAAAAAAAAGACATATTTTGTGGTGTCCCTTTCCCTTTGAAATGCCACCTTCTCATTTTACCTGGGGAATAAAAAAAATAGCAAGAGATTTTTACCTTAAAACCTAAGATCTGTCCCTGCTGCTCATGGGAGCAGAGAACCTGGTAAGGAAGGACATGGAAAAGGTGCTCAACCACTTTGATCCCTCAGGAGGTTTGGTCTCAGGATTGGGTGCCTGGGCTCCATGTCAGAATTCCAGAGTGGTTTGGGTTGAGATTTAAGAGGGATCTTAAATCTCATCCCATTCCAGCCCTGCCATGGGTAGGGATGCCTTCCACCATCCCAGCTTGCTCCAAGCTCTGTCCAGGCTGGCCCTGGACACTTCCAGGGATGGGGATTCTAAACAGTTTGGGGTATAAATCAATCTGAATATCAGTCAATCTCAGGAATAACTCCTGCCACAGCCCAGAGATTTCCATGCCCTGCTTTGTTTCCAGTGGGAAAGCTGGACTTTCAAATGGGTTCCCATAAGGACTTTGATAATATTTGGGGGTTGCTTTCCCAAGGAGATGTAGCAGGAAGGCAGGGAGAAGTTTCCTGTGGGAGAGGGAGGGTTTGGAGCATTTATTCCATGCAGGCAGGCAGTATCCACTCTTGGAAGTGCTCTCCCTCTCCAGCAGCCCTGCTGCCAGCTGGAGCTGCAGGAGGCTCTGGCACAGGAGTGCTGCCTGTGGGCATTCCAGGAGCCTCCTGAAGATTAAAAGAACAAAAGCCAGACAGGATAACGCTGCCAGTGGAGCCAATGTGTTTCCAATCCTTTTATTTCCCACTGTGTTCTCTAAATTGGGGCAGTCAGAGGTGGGTTGGATTCCCTGCTGCTGCTTCCCCTCTGATCCTGGGGCTCTCCCAGCAAGGCAGGAGCACAGCTGCTGCGTGGAAGTCTCCACAAAGGGCCCCCAGGAATCCAAAAGCTCCAGCTGGAAACTGCACAGTGAAATTCAGGCACTTTCTTGCAGTCTAAACCAGCTGGAGATGGGGCACCAGGGTGGTCTGCGTTGTACTCTGCACTTTAATCAATCCCAGGGGCATGGGAGGTAAAAAAGATGGAATGACACTTAGGAAAGGGATCAATATATTGATCTGCAGGCATGTTCACAGCCTTGGGCAGGGGAAGACAGTCCCCAGCAGTTTGTTGCAGACTCTAAAAAAGCAGCCTGGAGTTAAATAAAAAACTGTTGAGCTGATGGGGCCCTGGAGAGCAAAGACATCCCTTGACAGAAGTTTTTATTCATTTGGGGGTTTATTTATATCCAGATTCTTTCACCCAACCCCATAATTCATTTTTTGTTGGATATTTTGGTGTCATTGATCAGCACTGTGTGAGAACTCCAGCATGAACGTGTTGCTATCAAGGAGAGATAGCCACAGGGAAAGAAATGAGATGGAAAATGGGGATAAAGAATTATGTGCTCAAGTATCACTGGCCTTTGGATCTTCCCTAAAATGGAAACAAGACAAATTAATTCCAGTAATGAGAACAGTTTGCAGGGTGTGTGATACCTCTGTCGCCTGCTTGGTTTTAAGTTACAAAATAAATGCTTTAAGAAAGTTGTTTTTAAGATGGACCTATTCTTCCTACTGGAAAAGATGGGAAAGTTTGGAGGAATTTGTTTGGTTGTACTACACTAGCCCTCCTGAATGCTGATGAAATGTAATTATTTCCCAACAGAGCTTTCTGTCCGTGGCTATCAGTGAATTCTTACAGGCTCCTGGTTTTATTTAATAAATTCATAAGGTGATAAACCCTGGATCTAAAGCCTGATTTAAATTTCACGGCTGTTGGGTAAAGCTGGTTGTGTTGGACTAAATGACCTCTGGAGATCTCTCACAAGCAGCTCCTCCTGTGTCTCTACAAGCAGGAAAAACTCCTTAAAATGCTGGTGAAGAATTACTGCCCATGCACATGGAATGGTTGGGATGAGATGAGCTTTAAGGTCCTTTCCATCCCAAAGCGTCTGTGATTCTGTTATTTTATTACATTACAGTATCTTGTGGAAAAGTCTAGAAAGGAATCTGAGTTTTCCTAAATCCCCACTGCCTTGTTTTCAGATTGAAGGGTGTGATTTCCCAAAACCTGCACTGCAGATTACACCTTGTCTGTGTTAAAGATACAGGCTCCTGAAATTAAATTCCCAAATTTCCTGGACTTTAGGACAACTTGAAGGAAAATTAGAGGTGGAGGAGATAGGACAAGACTAGGGAAAAAAGGGAGATTTATTGGCAGGAGGGGACAATCCAGGAGGAAAAGGAATTAAAATTAGAGGTGGAGGAGATAGGACAAGACCAGGAAAAAAAGGGGATTTAATGGAGGAGGGCACAATGCAGGAGGGAAAGGACTTGAGCCTTTGGGGAAGAGAAAAATCACAGGCTCTGAAGTAAATCTCAAATACCCAGAGTGAGTCCAGGACTCCTGCTCACTGCATGACCCAGTTTCTAACAATGCAGTTTGAATTCATCTCATAGATGTAAAACCAACAGGAGCAGCTGGGATTTGAGTCAGAATCCATAAAAAAGCTAATCAGACCCCAAAACCAGAGAATCAGAATGTGGCAGGTGAGCTGCAACCAGAGAAAGTTCAGACTTCGTTTCTTGTAAGTGGTTGGATGATCACAAGATCATTGGGAGAGAACCTTGGTGGTATCATTTCCTTCAGTTTATTAAGGAATTTGTCCCCAGGAAGGATAGAAAGGATTTTAATAAGGCTTTTAGGTCTCTCTCTCTCAACATCCTCATGGAGATGCTGGTCCCAGAAAGAATTTCATGTGCTTCTAGCTGGATTTTCACGTTTGTTAACAGGCAAATTCCTCTTACAACAGGATTGATGTCTCAAGTCCAAAGCTGTGGCATCAGGAGGAAGAGGTGGGGTCATAGATTTGGGCTGTTTATTTCCATTGCAGACCATCAGTGCTGGACAGAATTGCCTCTTCTGCTGGCACCAGGGAATTCCTGGAGGATATTTGGCCACAGCCACAGTTCCTCATCTTTTTCCACTGTTCCTTGAACTTAGGTCAGCTTGGGCACAGATCAGAGAGGTTAAAAATGCTCCTTGCCACTCATAATGTGGCCTCTCAAATGAAAGGGATTTCAAAAGCTGAGCTCTTGTCTTCCCTGTTCCCAAAATTTATTGTATTTGTGCATTCATCTGCATCTTTGCCCTCCAGATAATATTTGTGCTTTAGTGCAGTGGAAATATTGATATTTGTTATCAGCATGTTCATGGCAGTTGATTGTTGAGAGTCCAAGGATTTTCCATGAAAGGAATTCCTGGTTTTGTCTGCTGACACTTCACATTTTGGGATGCCTTTAAGCCCTATTATCTCCTTCAGCTTGAGGCCAAGCTAAATCTTCTGAATCAGTGATTTCATGTCTCTGGTTCATGCCCTTTTAGGATTTTGATGCCTGATTCCCATCCCTAGAAGTGCCCAAGGCCAGGTTGGACAGGGCTTGGAGCAGCCTGGGACAGTGGAAGGTGTCCCTGCCCATGGCAGGGGGTGGCACTGGATGGGCTTTAAGGTCCCTTCCAACCCAAAGTCAAGAGAAATTCCAAAAATAACTTTAAATTGGATTGACAATAGAAAAATATTTGGGAGCCCAGCTAAATGTGCAGAGTTTAAACAGTATATTCCACCTGTGATTTAGAAAGTTTTTGTTTTGGGAGGGCTTTTTGGTGTTTTGGTTTTTCCTAGTGTGCAAATGCATTGGTTTAATCTCGTGGTCAAATCATTGCCAAAGAACACACCCATCAAAACCCAAATTTTTAAATCATCCTTCAAGGACAGCCAAGTCTCCAAGGTTAGGGTTTTGTTGTGTGCCAGCCTGAAGAAAGCTGGGCTGGTTGAAGCTATGAGGTGTTAAAATGTGATTAACTCATGTAGGAGGTTCACCAGCCCATCCAGTGATGGGTTTGCAGCCATGAGCTTTTGGATTTTCATTTATTTTCATTTGTATTTGCTCTTAGGGTTTAACTGCTCTTAATGTGCAGTTTTGCTTGGAATCACATTTAATTGGTTTTGGAATTAACCCTCCAGGTGCACTGGAATTGGCAGAGACCATGGAAGTAATCATCCAGGGTTCTTCTGGCTTGTTCAATGTCTAAAAATAGGGCAGTGTTTGAAAATTATGTCAGTATTTGAAAATTTACAGGGTGTTTTCTTTATCCTACTTTGAGTAGAGTGAAGCATAAGCTGCCATGACCTGGGAATTCAGTGGGGTGCTGAAGTTCTGGAGGATATCCACGAAACCTGCAGGATTTTTCCAAAGGATGTGTGTGCACTTGTTTCTCAAAGAAGTAGAATTTGCCTTGAAATTGCAAGACAGCCAAAATTGAAGAATCAAAGACTGGTTTGGGTTGGAAGGGACCTAAAAACCCACCCAGTCCCACTCCCTGCCATGTCAGGGACACCTTCCACTGTCCCAGGCTGCTCCAAGCCTCAGTGTCCAGCCTGGCCTTGGGCACTGCCAGGGATCCAGGGGCAGCCACAGCTGCTCTGGGCACCCTGTGCCTGGGCCTGCCACCCTCCCAGGGAACAATTCCTTCCCAAGATCTCATCTAAATTTCCCATCTGGCAGTGGGAAGCCATTCCCCCTTGTCACTCCATCCCTTGTGCAGAGTCTCTCTCCATCTTTCCTGTCAGCTCCTTCAGGCACTGGAAGTTCACAATGAGGTCACCCTAAAGCTTCTCCTCTCCAGGCTGAACAATCCCAACCCTGCCAGCCTTTCCTCCCAGCAGAGCTGCTCCATCCATCTAAGAAAATTTAAAAGTGAAAGGCTGTGTAAGAGCTGGCAAGAAGCAACAAAAGAGAGGAAAAGCCTTCCTGAACTTTAGGAAAGAAGTCCAAACTTTTATGGATGACTGATGTTCCCTCCTTAATATACTTAAAAATATTTCATTTATGACCAAGAGGTCAGGCACATTTCAGATATTTGTGGCCTCTCACTGCATCTGAGAGATGTTAATTTTGTCCTGTGGGCACAAACTGTAATCTCCCTGCAAAACAAGTCCAAAATCCAATCTAACACTCCCACCCACACTTGATTTGCTGTTTGACACAAATGAGGGGCTTGGGAATACTTCTAGCCCAGAGTAATAAACCCATTAAACCCTCAATAATAAACCTATTAAACCCCTAGTATAAAAGAATCATGTTATCTGCCACGAGGACAATAATTCTCACCAACAGCATCATTTGGATCCTCCAGCACAATTCTACCTTGAGCTGTGGAATACTGGGGGAGTTGTCCAAAATCAGGCGTTTGGTTGGCTTGGGTAGGGATTGTGGGGAACTTTTGCTCCTGAAGAAGGGAAATTTAAACTGAAGGAAGCTGTTTTTGTGGCAGAGTGGTCCCTAAGAAATATTTTCAGCCTTCAGGAAAGGGGGTGCCCACCGTGCTTGTCTCTGATTTGGAGACAAGTAGGAATAATGTTTGCAAACAAACATAATGTTTGTTTTGCTGTTTTCTAGCTCCAACATTCCAGGCACAAATCCTCAATTAACCTGCCTAAATCCTGTAACCATCATGAGCAAGAGTTGAGGATACAACAGGAGGTTTCTTTTGCAAAGGATGATAATGATATAATGAATATTGTTGACATTCAAGCCCTTGTCATTATATTTCAGAGTTAATGATCCTTCAGAGGTGTCTTAGTCATTCCCATCTCCCAGGACTGTGTTTTCCTGCTGTTTGAGATGGTGGGAGATAATTTGTTACCCTGGAACACTGTTGGTTTATATTCCTGAGGGTTTCCTGGTGATGTTGAAGCAGAGCTGGTAACACAAATCTGAATTTACCACATCAGGTAAAGGCAGGCACCTTGTGGGTGATGGCATCGCTAATAAATGTGGGATGTGTTTTCTGGGAAATAAACTAGTGAGCCATTTATATTCCCAGGTTTCCATGATTGTTTTATCATGAAGTACTTAATGAATTAGAGATGGAAATAAGAGTCATCCTGGAGATCTGAGGAGTCACCAGGATATCAGCAGTACTTGCTCTGTCTCTTTGGATGGGCACATTTTTCCTGATTCTGGATAAACATCAGGAGATGTAACCTGGGCTCATCCCACAGTGTGGAGAGAAGGGATGCTCCCCCTTTCTTCTGCTCAGGTGAGAGCCCACCTGGAATTCTGTGCACAGTTCTGGTGCCTCCAACATAAGAAGGACATGGAACTATTGGAGCTGGTCCAGAGGAGGCCTTGGAGTTGCTGAGGGGACTTGGATCACCTTCCCTGTGGAGCCAGGCTGGGAGAACTGGGAATGCTCAGCCTGGAGAAGGGAAGGGTGTGTGGAGACCTCACAGCTCCTTCCAGGGCCTGAAGGGACTACAGGGAAGCTGGAGAGGGACCCTGCAACAGGAACTGGAGTGCCAGGACACAGGGAATGGGTTCAGACTGCCAAAGGACAGGGATGGATGGGATATTGGGAAGGAATTGCTCTGAGCCTGGCACAGGGTGCCCAGAGCAGCTGTGGCTGCCCCTGAATCCCTGGCAGTATCCAAGGCCAGCCTGGACATTGGGGCTTGGAGCAGCCTGGGACAGTGGAAGGTGTCCCTGACATGGCAGAGGTGGCACTGGGTGGGCTTTGTGGTCCCTTCCAACCCAAACCAGTCTTTGATTCTGTGATTCTATGACATGGGTGAGGTAGAAATGGGCCAGAATTTGAGATGCAATGACACTATGGCCTGTCTTGAAATCTCTACTATTCCTTTTGTAATTTACCTCTTTTTGTTAGTTCTCTCCTCTTGTTTGGGTGTTTTTTATTCTATTTTGGGTGGTTTTGGTCTCAGTTTCCGTGGTGCCTGTTTCCCCAGTGGCCTTTGAGGGCTGTGTTGCCTCCAGCAATCACAGCTGCTGTTTCTGCTGCCTGGTGTCAGATAGGAGCAACCTCTGCAAGGCTGTGTAGAGCCTCCTGCCTGTAAATACATCTGCAGCTCCTTTTAGGGTCTGCTGTCATCTGGTGGCCCTTTACCTACCAAAACCTCAGGACTCTCACCATATTTTTTGTGCAAATCACTGGGGATGAGTTGTGGTAGAAAGCCTTTAGCAGGCACAGGAATGTGCTCTTGCCTCTTTTTAGTCCTGACATTTTCTACTTGGCTTTGGGACTTGGTTTAATTTTCAGATGAACTGTTTCCTGGCTTCTCTCCACCTCTCTACCTGTTCACTCAGGGAATCCAGCCCAGTGTTGGTAATGACCAAATGGGGTTAAATTTATTGGGATGGCACTGGTTTGTGTTGTCAGGATAAATTCAACCAGGGCTGGTTTTGGAAGCAGAACTTTCTGAAAGCTCCCCATTTTCCACACCTCCTGTTCCCGCACTTCCTGGCAGGTCTTGTACCCATTGGTGACAGATCTGGGGGTGAAATTGGGGTTAAAGTTGTCTATTTTGGTACAAAGTGATGACTGCAAAATAGGGACAGAAGTGTCCACAGCAACAGCAAGTCATTGTCCAAGGAGCTGCTTCCCACAGGCTATGAGAGGCTCTGGGAGATTATTTCCATATGGGAACAGTTGTGCACCCTTGAGACAGGATTCTTTTAGGAAACAGATAAAACTCTTTTTCTTTCTTATCCATAAAGAGAACATTATCTCTTTCCAGGTTTAGAGTGATAAAAATATTAATTCTTCACTAGTGTTATGGTGGTATAATCCCAATTAGATAATTGGATTTAATAATGATGCTTTGCTTGCTGCTCTTTGTGGAAATATCTGTTTAATATTTTGATCAAGGATCTAGATGAGAGGATCAAGTGCACCCTCAGTCAGTTTGTGAAGAACCCCAAGCCAGTGGGAGTGTGTCTGTGCTGGGGGCAGGAAGCTCTGCAGA
>VZRH01007995.1:977684-1012097 GCA_013397555.1 Urocynchramus pylzowi | reverse complement strand
TGGAGGGGCTGGAGCGTGTCCAGGGAAGGGAAGGGAGCTGGGGAAGGGGCTGGAGCCCCAGGGGGGGCTGAGGGAGCTGGGAAGGGGCTCAGCCTGGAGAAAAGGAGGCTCAGGGGGGACCTTGTGGCTCTGCACAGCTCCTGCCAGGAGGGGACAGCCAGGGGGGGTGGGGCTGTGCTGCCAGGGAACAGGGACAGGAGAAGGGGAAAGGGCCTCAAGCTGGGCCAGGGGAGGCTCAGCTTGGACAGCAGCAGGAATTTCTCCATGGAAAGGGTGCTCAGGCCTTGGCAGGGGCTGCCCAGGGAGCTTTGCAGGAGCTCCCCATCCCTGGAGGTGTCCCAGGAAGGGCTGGAGGTGGCACTCAGTGCTCTGGGCTGGGCACAAGGTGGGCACTGGGCACAGCTGGGGCTCCATGGGCTGGCAGGGATTTTCCAGCCTCAATTGTTCTGGAATTCTGTGAATCAAATCAGTCCTGCACTGAACGTGGCAAAGGTGTTACTGCCTAAGGATGTGCACAAATGAGTTCACAACATTCATAGTCATGTTTTTAGGAACCCACTTGCAAAGCCTGCCATATATTTGAAAGTAACTTTAATTTCCTTTCATAGACAAGAAGTTTATCTATTCTAAAACATGCTTCCAAACTAACCTGATGCAAAACTGTTGTCTCATGAGAATTTTTTGTCACGGTTTCCAATTATAGGCGTATTTCAGATTACTCTTGGAGATTCCTTTGGGGCTTTTTGGTTTGTTTGTTGGTTGGTTTTTTTTTTAGATCTGTTATTTCTACAGAGGAAATTGAATTGATTGGAAATTAAGCAAATCCAGCTGACAGATGTGGATTAAAAGGATGCTATGTGCCTATGGACCAGTCAGAATGAAGTTGTAGCAAACCCTCCTTAGCACATGGGCATGATGCAGGGAAGAAACACAGTGATTGTTTTCCTTATTAGCAATTTTAATTAACTTTTAATTGATTTCTAGCAAGATAAATGGTTCCATTACCAAGCCTTACAATGAACACCATCACCGGAATTAAGCATTCCCGGCGACTGTTCTGAAAACAAAACATGCAAATCTCTTATGATCTTCACAGATGTCATTCATAAAGGCAAATAAATGAGAATAGAGTAGGGCAGAGTGCCCTTTGTTTAATGTATGTAACCTTGTTCATCATGCCCTAATTTAATTAAGAGGAGGCAGAATAACAGGTCAGCATTTCAACCCGAGAGCTCTATGAAAACCTATTAATTTTGTCCATCCCTGTAATTATGTGATAACAAGAATTATTTGGCTGACACTGAAATCTGAGGCTTGGTTCAGTGTGTGAGAACAAAGATACCAACTAAAGGAATCGAGATGGTTTTCTGTGGCAATCATCACCCTGTTGTGAGCACAGAAGAATAAGGATGAAATGTGATGATGTTTGGGTTTGAAGAACAGGATGAACAAAACAGAAATTTAAGTAGTTCTTCAGAGAGCAGCCATGAAAATATCACTGAGTGTGACAAATGTGTTAAGTGGAAAGAAACTTTCTAACTCATGTGTCACTTCTGTCTGTTTGCATCCATCCTTCATCTAAATTCATATTCCATAAGGATTTGGGCAGCAATGAAACACTACATCAGTGTTAAATAAAAATTCCTCTCAGACACCACCCAATCCTGAAGACCCCTCAGCATTAGAATTATCTGAGGGCTTGGCTTCACAAGCACCAAATCCATCTTCTGTTGAAGCTCAGAGAATCATAAGATAGAATCCCAGAATCATTTAGGTTGGAAAAACTTCCAAGAGTGAGTCCAGCCTGTTTCTGATCCCAGCCCAGAGCACTGAGTGCCACGTCCAGGCCTCTTTGGACACATCCAGGGATGGGGAGTGCAAAGTTCCCTGGGCAGCCCCTGCCAAGGCCTGAGCACCCTTTCCATGGAGAAATTCCTGCTGCTGTCCAGCCTGATTCTCCCATGACACAACTTCAGGCTATGTCCTCTTGTCCTGTCAAAAGTTTCCAAGTCTGAGCTGTTAAATGTGCCTTTTCTCCTGAAGAAATCCAGCTGGGATCCAGTTAGCCTGGCTTCTGTCACTGGGAATGGAGCTATTTGTTTCTGTGGGATGTTTTATCTTTAGTCAAAGCTCAGACAGAGGCAGGCTGCCCCAGACACCACAGATTTGGCAGAATCCTTCCCTGCCTCACCTGGTTCCTTTCCTGTGGGCATCTCCCTGGGAAGTTCGCAATTTGTGCATTAATCCATGGTTTTCCTGCTGCCTCTTCAGGCTACAGATGCAGATGCTGGGGTTAATGGGCAAGTCCATTACAGTCTGGCCAACTTCAACAACCTTTTCCGGATCACCTCCAACGGCAGCATTTACACGGCAGTGAAGCTGAACCGGGAAGCGAGGGATTACTACGAGCTCATCGTGGAGGCGACAGACGGAGCCGCGGACCCCCGGCGCTCCACGCTCACCTTGGCCATCAAGGTGCTGGATATTGATGACAACAGCCCCGTGTTCACCAACGCCTCCTACACTGTCTGTGTGCCAGAGAATCTCCCACCAGGAACTGTCTTCCTGCAGCTGGAGGTAAGGTGGTATGGGTGGGTCAAGGTGGTGAGTGTTTGGTGTGTTGTGCAATATTCAGGGTTCTTATTTAACTCGGTAGTGAGACTGAAATAAAAGATTGTGAACTGGAGCATTGGGGTAAGTTTTTTTTTTTTTGCCCAGAGAAGCTGTGGCTGCCCCTGGATCCCTGGAGGTGTCCAAGGCCAGCTTAGGTGGGGCTTGGAGCTACCTCAGATAGTGGAAGGTGTCCCTGCCCATGGCAGGGGGTGGCACCGGATGGGCTTTGGTGTCCCTTTCAACCCAAACCCTTCTGGGATTCTGTGATTCTGAAAAATGCTTGGCCTTTAGCCAGGTACCAAAAAAAACCCCTTTAAAGATAAGGTTATTTAGGAAATAATAGCAATTAATAGAAACAAACAATGAAACAGCAAAACCTACACTGCCACCATCTACACAGGTAGACAGCCGTAGGCCAAGGGGAAATGTTTTAACCTAAAAGAGGAGAGGTATAAATCAGATGTTAGGAAGGAATCATTCATTGGGAGGGTGGGCAGGCCCTGGCACAGGGTGCCCACAGCAGCTGTGGCTGCTCCTGGATCTCTGGAAGTGTCCAAGGCCAGGTTGGACACTGGGGCTGGGAGCAGCCTGGGACAGTGGAAGGTGTCCCTGCCCATGGCAGGGGTGGCACTGGATGGTTTTAAGGTCCCTGCTAACCCAAACCATCCTGGGATTCTGTGATCCTGGCCGTGGCCAATAGCAGGTGTCCACAGAGAAGAGCTAAGACCAGCTTCAGTTTCCACTGCCATTTCCCCAGAACGCTGAGCTCATTTCCCACAGCTTGAACCTTCAGTGAATTCTTCATTCCTTGTGTCCGTGCACATTGAATACAATTACAACAACACAGCTAAACCCAAGACATCCCCAACAGCTTGCCCTTTAAATCTCAGAGGGATTTTTTGTGAGGGTGGATCTTGTTTGATGTCCCTCTGTTTCCTGCAGGCCAAGGACGTGGACCTGGGTGCAGATGTGAACTATCGCATCCGCACGGAGGAAGCCCGGCAGCATTTTGCCCTGAACAAGCACACGGGAGAGCTGTCGCTCCGGAAATCCTTGGATTACGAATCCTTCTCTGACACAGAGGCAACCTTCACCTTCCTCGTGGAAGCCTTCGACAGCAAGGGCACGATGCCCCCTGGGCTGGCCACTGTCACCGTCAGAGTCAAGGTAAAGGGGTCACTCCTCAGCCAGCAGCATCCTCTCCCAGTCCTGCCAGAATATTCCAGAATATTCCATCACCATGCAGGTGTCCTTAGGCAGCACCAGGACTCTCTGCCCCTCCTGGGTCTCACTTGTATGAGTCTGATTCTGCCAGCAGTTTGTTCAGTTAAACACACACTTTGTAACAGCTGTAATCGTTTTCCCCGTGTGCAATTACATAGTTAAATCCTGGATTTATGAAATCAATGAACGCCTGACACAAATACAGACATTTTGTCCTTTAGAATCTCTCAAAGGATAAAATAAACCCCTCGTGGAATTGTTTGCAGAAGTGACAGGATCACTTTTCAGCCCACAGATTGTAATTTTAAGACCCACTGAGGTGTACTGAGTGCTGGTGTGGCACAGCACATCCTGGATTCCAGATTCTGCTGCTGGAAAATCCAGCTCTGCAAAGGAGCAGCCTGATTTAGTGTCTTGCACCATGAACTGCTGTGAGTTACAGCCTCACCTCAGGGTTTCAGGGTCCCCCCCAGTGGTGCTGGTGTCTGTTTGGGAATGATCCACAAGTGAAGAGTGTTTGTAGCTGGGACAGCAGCACTTCCCCATCTCCATTTGCCTGTGTCCAAGAGGAGAGGAGAGCTCAGATGCCTTAATCCTTCCCCGGGCATTCCCAAAGGTGCAGCTCTGCCAGTCATTCTGTCCTTCTGAACAGCTGCTTGAGTTTTGTGAACTGTGGGAGAGAAGAGACTTTAATTGCTCAGATTTTAGTGAAGGAGCCAAAATAGTAGCAGGACCAAAAGCACAGCTCACAAATGTTCAGTTGAAATGTGTCTGTGAAAAGCATTTGGCAGTCATAGGGATTCAGCCTGTTCTGTATCTGCAGGTGCTTGAATTGCCACTTGGTTTTGAGTAATTCTGTTTGTCAGTCTCTACTGAGCTCACAATTCTTTTAGGACAGTAAATGTCTCCCATTATTAGCTCTGGTGACAATGCCAGAAGGCTTCTATGATGCCTCTCTGTCTGCAGAGTGTCTCAGTGTGAGGTGCAGGTCACCTGTTCCTGACTAATCTGTGCTTTTCCCCAGCACATTCCACGTCATTCTAAGGAAGCAGCTTTTCCATCGTTCCCTGAGCTGCTTCTGTTGGATTTTTACAGAGCAAGTTGCTCAAACCTCAGGTTTTTTTCCTAAAAGAAACCTTTTCCCAGCACACTGAATTTTTGAAAGAATAGTTTGTGTTGGTCTGGGTGGGTTTGTTGGGGTTTTTTAAAGGTTTTCAGGTAGGATTGTGTTCAGAGAAAAGCTGTTGACTGATTGTGTGGTTGATTGTATCAATTAATGTCAAGGAAAATTACAGTTCAGCTCAGTGGCCTCAGTGTAACAGCAGCTTGTGCACATTCAAAGGAGGGAATAGGAAATTTAAGGAGGGGATTAATAGGATCAAAAAATCAGTTCTTGCTCTCCTGGAAACTCTTCCCACACATGAGCAACAAAATGGGAACATGATGAAGCTTTGGAGAGGCTGGAATACCAGGCTGGAGCTAGAAGTAACAATTTTGGAGTAAAAGGTGTTTGGCTGGGGGCAGAAGAGGGCCTGGGAGGGAGGACAAGCAGGGGGTACTTTAAATGAGAAATAAAATAAATCCAATTTAAGGTGAGTGTTTTCATACTCCATGACAGGCTGAGTTTTGCAACAGAGCAGGGCACATAATCAAATATCATTTAAGTGCTGAGATGAAGATGGTGCTGAAGATGAAGAAGGGGAATTTTGAGTGGCACTTGAGAGAACGGAGGAGGACTTGTGCAAAAACCAAATTTAATATCTCAATGTGTTGGGCACATGTCATCAGCGGCTTTTATGTCAGGTGGCAGATTTTTTGAACATTGGTCACAAGAGGTGTCTGGATGGTTTAATTTGAGCTTAAAGATGAACTTGCCAGATACAAAATTCACAGGGGTGAGGGGAGAGGGTGGAGGGTGAAGGCAGAAGCCTGTGCTGTCCCTATTTGAGATAGGAAGGATCCTCAAGACACCTCAGAAGGCTGATCCAAGAGTCAGAGCAGCAGGAGCAGGGTGCAGAGTCTTGAAACCAAGTGAGAACAAGAACAGGCCACCCTTTCCCTCCCACTCAGCATCTTCTGCTCCTGCTGCAGGAACTGGATGTATTTCCTCTGAGTAGTTCCTGAGCTTTCCCTTTATTTAGAGGCTGGGCTTTGAGTAATTACTTTAATACAGGGTTTGAGAGCCCAAATAGGAACTAAACCAAGTGCAGATGCCCCACAGCCCCCAACATAAGAACACAAAATTGAACTAGAGGGAAGCAGAGGCAGTTCTGGGGCCAAGCTCATGTCACCATCACAGATCCAGCCCCTCCAACCCTCAGGACTTCATTTGTGTTATTACTGAGTTCTCCAGCCCTCTGGGGCTCCCACTGCCCCGCTCACATTTGTCATTTCTCCCAGCCCAGCTCTTCACTGCAAACACTGTAATTTTTCCTGGGTAATGGAATTGTGTTAAGCAGCTATGGGTGTGTGATGGTGCCGTCCATCATTTGTGTGATATCCAGCAGAAGGAGCACACCCAGAGCCCCCTGCTCCCTGTGGCTGCAGGAGGGGGATGCACACTGGGCTGTTCTTTGGACTCTCAGCCCTTGGCATGACAAGTTACAAATAGTTTGTATTAACCTGCCCTGAACTAGGTCGAGGCCCAGATTGCAGAGCAGGGCTTTCACTGCGGGAGGAATAACTTCATCTGCACCCTCACATCAGGATGGAACGAGTTATTGGCTTCTGCTGCAGCCAAAAGGCTCCTTGCATTGGGAGGATGTCCTAAGGCTCCTTTGGCAGAGAAAGCCAAAGGTGAATCAATGAATTCATAGAGCCATTTAATTGGAAATGACCTCTGAGATCACTGAGTGAAACCATTAACCCCGCACCACTAAACTGTGTCCCCACGTTCCACATCCACACATCCTCTGAGCACTTCCAGGGATTGTAGTGCCTGCTCTGCCCTGGGCAGCCCCTTCCACTATCTGGCCATCCTTTGGGTGAAGAAATCTTTCCTAATATCCAACCTGAACCTCCCCTGGCACAGCTTGAAGTTGTTTCCTTCTGTCCTGTCATTGTTTTTTGGGAGAAGAACTCAATCCTGACCCACCCCCTCTCAGGGGTGCATGATAATTGTTGCATCCATTCAAGTATTTCCAAGGATGAATAGTCTAAGTGGCCTTGATTTCTTCCCACCACCTCAAACAGACCAAGATTTTTCTCTTTTCCCTGTTCTCAGCTTCCTTTGACTGCTTTCTTAACTTTTCCCCTGAAGCTGCAGGAGGCCACAGGGTATCTGGGAGGGCTGAGTTGGTTTTGCTTCTTGTACCCACACGCATCCCCTCACAATTCAGATGATTCCCAGTACTGGAAAAAGCTAAATCCTTGCAGTTCAAATGATTAGGATTTAGCATTTGGAAGGAACTGTTGTGGTAATAGGGTTTGATAAGAGAAACAGTTGCTCTTAAGTGAGTAATGTGTTCCTAAATGAGATTTTCTGTATCATGGGGCCTGTAAGGCCTCTGCATATTTTATGTTGTGTTCTCCTCTTCTTATTACCAGCATTAGTTTTGTATTGTTTTGCCTTTTCTTGTCTGTAGAAGTGCTTTTCTTCTCTTTGTGGGTTGAGGATTGGTTTGCTTTGGAGTTTTCCAATGACATTGTGTGGTAGAATGAAGCCATTGTCACAAGTGAAGGATTCAAATTGAGAGAACAACGAGAATAAATAAAAAAACAGAGGGTTTCAGTTCTAAGAATGCCAAAAGCATGAGGATGAGGAGGCAGTGAGGTGATTGAGAACTGGCTGGTCACAGGGGCCATGATCAGTGGCACAGGGTGTGGTTGGTGACTGTCACTGCAAGTGTCCCCAGGACTCAATTCTGGTCCCAGGATTGTTTAAATTGTTCATCAATGATTGTGGAGGAACAGCCTCAGGCACCAGCACAGGCTGGGGGGAGCTGATGGAGCAGCTCTGTGGGGAAGGACCTGGGGGACACCGAGCTGTCCCTGGGCCAGCAGAGTGTCCTGGGGCCAAGGAGGCCAAGGGGACCCTGGGGGCAGCAGGAAGAGCCACACAATGAACATCTTTTCCCATTTTAAAGAACAGAGCAGCCTCATAAAATTTACAGGAAGGTTGAAAAAAATCAACTGGATTGCCTCCAAAATATTTCTCATTTCTGGTGACACTAATGGAATAACAAGCCTGGGGTTGGGCTACAGTGCTGGTAAACAGATTTATTTCTTTCCTTCCATCTCAACTGATCAGTTCAATCATCTGCCAGTCATTTATTGCCTTGTGTATTCCATCATGAATATTATCCCTTAATTTATAGGATGAGCTACTTTAGGGCCTGGTGAGCACTAAATGGGCAAGAGATGCAGCTGTGCCATGTGAGCAAGGCCCTGTTCTGTGCAGCTTCAGACAAAGCCCTGTGTAAAGCAGCTCTGCACCCACTCACAGGCAAAATTCAAGGGGCACTTTGGCCATATCAGCATCACCACAATTGGTGTTAATTAAGGTGTGTTCATCATGAGAGGATGGGAAGGGACTTGGAGTTCTTGATACTCCAGTATCTGGTGAAATCAGGTATTTCATGGAATCCCAGAGTGGTTTGGGTTGGAAAGGACCTTAAAACTCATCCAGTGCCACCCCTGCCATGGGCAGGGACACCTTCCACTGTCCCAGGCTGCTCCAAGCCCCAATGTCCAGCCTGGCCTTGGGCACTGCCAGGGATCCAGGGGCAGCCACAGCTGCTCTGGGCACCCTGTGCCAGGGCCTGCCCACCCTCCCAGGGAACAATTCCTAATTCCCAATATCCCATCCATCCCTGCCCTCTGGCACTGGGAAGCCATTCCCTGTCTCCTGAACCTCCAGACCCTTGTAAATTATCTCTCTCCAAGGTCCTCAATCCAGGCATTGCTATCAAAGAGAATTTAATGCTGGACAGATGCACAGATGAAGTTTTCAGCTTTTCAGCACAGAGAGACTTTGGACAACAAATATTTGGAGCAGAGGCCAAAGCCCCAGATGTATTTTGCTTGTAAACGGGTTAATAATTGAAGATTACATCTGATGGCTTCTTAAAACACCCCTAACCCTTGCACAGAAGTGGATGCAGCACCTGAGTGCAATCCCCAAGCACAAGTTCAGGAATGGGGCAGTAAACCTCCCACTAAGTGGTTGTAAGAAGTCATGAAATCACCTTTTAAATCTGAGCCATAATCCCACAAGTGGGGCCAAACTGCAGCATCTTAAAACCTTCCCCAGTTCACTGCTCCAGCCACATAAATCCAGGCTGCCATTAACTCAAATCCAGCTCCTATTAACAATCAGACATGCTCCAAAAGATAGAAATGGGAAATCTGGGAAATGGATTCTCCATATTTCTCACTTTCAAGTACCTGGGCTGCCTCTTTTGTCAGTAAGGTAATAACAGCCACCTATTTACAGATAACTACAAAGCAGCCTTTGTGTCACTGCTTATCTGGCTGCAGATTTATTCTATTTTTATACAGATTTATTTACAAAACAGAGCAAAAGGCAAAGCATAACACCCCCAAAGCTGTCTCCCTACCATAGATACTCTTCATGTACCACTTTTTGTTGGTTTTGCTCTTCCTTGCACCCGTGGGGCAGCACAAAAGCACTGCAGGATCCTGACATCCCTTCCCTGCTCAAAGATCAAAGATGTAGCACAAACAAAGCACAATTTGGGAGGGATGGTTTAATTCTAGTGTTTTTGAGAATCCACATTTGCACCTTCCAAAGCAAATTAAGACCTAGGAAGGGATTTCTTGATGCTGGCTCATTAACTCAGCTGTCACCCTCAGCATGTGCATGATCCCACTTCCTCCCCCCATTCCTTCTTCTCTGAGCAGGACACAGCTCATTCCCAAGGCTTACACAGGCCTGGTATTTAGGGAAAAAATTGGTAGGAAACAAACACTACCCTGTCTGCAAGGAGTCTGAAAATGCTGAACAAAAATGTTAGGCAGGGAGACTGTCATCTGGGAATGGCAAAGAGGAGAAACAAAGCAGGAGGGGAGGGAAGGCACTAAGGAGGAAATCAATATGTAATTTGAAACTCATTAAGGCAGTCACTTGCTGTAATGCACTGATACTAACCCAGGTGCTCCCAGACAGGTGGGGACAGGCCAAACACAGCTAGAGCAGGAGAAAAACATCCCTGAGGTGCAGCATTCCCAGCATAAAATAGCCTTGGGAATGTCACTGTACACAGGGACATTCAGGGTCTTTTGGTTTATGGGGGCACCAAGGGACCTTTCATGCTGAGTGTTAAACCCCCTTTTCCTCCTCCTTCACTGCTCTGGGAAAAACACTCCTTGGATTCCAGTCTCTGCCTCCAGATTCTCAGAGAATCATGGAATGGTTGGTGTTGGAAGGGACATTAAAGCCCATCCCCTTCCACCCTTGCTGTGAGCAGGGACACCTTCCACTGGACCAAGTGACATCTCCCAATTAATAACACACAACATTAAATGAGTGACAGATTGGTCTGATTTGAATATACCACAAACCTGAAGACTTTCTACAGAAGAATAAAGTTTAATTAGAAAAAGTGTTTTGGTAGACATCTTGTTTTATAAGAGGAAAAATAAAAAACAGAGTTTATTTTTAATCTCCACACAAAGAGAAGCAACTCTGAATGACTCTGCAAAATATTTGAGATATGTTTAGGTGCATAGATACAAATATATACATATATTTGTGTATCCTTGCCTATCTCAGGCACAAGAATTTGTGCAAATGCCCTTTTGTCTTACAAAGGACATTTGATTTCCCCTTAATTTATTGGCTATTAGAGGTAACAAATACCATCAAGCCAGAGCAGCTCATTCCTTTTGGAAAATTCCACAGGAGCAGGTGCTGTGGAATTCTCAGCTCTGTTCTCTTGTGGGGCTCTGTTTTCCTGCAGAATTCCCTTCAGCTGAGCAGTCCCACATCCATTCTTCTGTGAATCTTCAGCACCTTCCTCCCTCACTTTGTGCAGGGGAAATGGAATCAGGAGAGCCTGGGAATGACAATCCCCACAGAGGGAGGGAGAGACTCAACAAAAACACTTGTGAATGCATCTGGAATTTTGCTGGAACTCCAGGACTAAACTCTGACTATCATGTATAAAATGCATATTGAATCCTTTGGCATCCCTGGGGCAGGACTAAAATGGGATCCTGGGCCCAGAGCAGGTGCTGTGGTCTAGGGGAGGCTCCTCTAGGTTTTCCACAGCTGTGAATGTCCTTAGGGCCATGATATCTTGTAGCCTTATAGAGTTTCCATTCTGGTTTTTTAGCAATAAAATACCTTGGATTTTTGTTTTTGGAATCAGGTGTTGAGTGAGAACTTTCTATGGTTAAAGGTTTTACCAGAGGAATAGGAATTTTCCAGTTCATTGATAGCAAACCACCCCTTTGCTTTCCCTAGAAAGGAGTTCCACAATTATAGGAGCATTAAATGTGCCCCTGCAAGTCCCCAGACAGCAGGGAGCTATTAAACACTCCAGAACTAAACTCTGACTTCTGTTTTTTTGCAGGATATGAATGATTACTCACCAGTGTTCAGCCAGAAGCTCTACAGGGGAATGGTTGCTCCTGATGCAGTCAAGGGCACCGTTATCACCACGGTCTCAGCTGAGGATCAGGATCCCCCGGTAAGGAAAAACTTCTGTGAATATTCCACACCCAAGAGGGAGGAAACTCGAGCCCTCTGAAGTGCCCCTGCTCTCTCATCAACTCAGAGTATGAGGAGCTTCACAGAGGAGTAACTCCTGCCTTTGTTTCATGTCAGCCTGGCTTTGCTGCTCAGGACAGGCTGCGTTTCCAAAGCTGCCTCCTGGAGCTGGAAAATCAATGCTGCAGCTCCTGTCTGTCAGGGAAGCTTTAGGAAAGCTCTTTATCCAGCTTCAGAGAATGAGAGGAATAGGCAGGAAGGGGAGCTGTGCCTGTCTTTGGGGTAGTTCAAGAGGAAAGAAACCACAGTTTGGTGAGGTTGTCACTGTTTGATGTCACAGTCACGGGGCACTTCCCAGCTGAGCCATCCCAGATTGATGTGGGACTGCAGAGCTCCCCAGCTGCACATTCCATGGGCAATATTTGAGCCCAGGGCACTTGGTTTGGGGATAAAGTTTATTTCTGTCCCTGTTTTATTTCTGCTGCTCCCTGGTGAAGCCCTCGAGTGACACAACTGGGCACACACCTCTGACTCATTGCCTGTCCTGAAGTTTGATGTCAATTTTTGTCATCAGAGCCTGATGAACATCAGTGGCCAGATGATCCTCTGAGGACAGGAAATGCCAGAGCTGTTCTGCCAGCCAGGTTTAATTTTTAATTGCCAGTGTTTGGCATAAGAAGAAGAATAATCCTCAGGGGGAACAGTCCAGGGGGAATGTGCCCTGCACGTTAAAAGCTGATGAAGTACTTGGGTACAAAACAGGTACAGCTTAGCTAAATGGGGTGTAATTGAGGCTTGGACAGCTTTTATGTAACATTAAATAAACGTTGTTGCCTTACAATGAGATATTTTGGGCTCTCTTTGCCCATTCTGATAAAAGCTCCATTTTATAATTGCTGTGTCTAAGTTTTGAAAACTAAGAGATCACTGAGGGGAAACAAAATAGTTCTGATTGAGGACATTTATATTCCTTAGTACTGTGCAATCAACATTTCCAGTGCAAAGTTATTTCATTTTTCATTTAACAATCCCAAACCCCACTGAACATTTTGTAACATTTTTTGTCACTATCACATGAACACCTGTTGATGTTTATGAAGATTTAAAACTGGAGTTACCTTGAAGCCTCTAATAAATGCAAGAGCCATAAAAGTCAGCCAGCCATGGAGGAAAGCTTTTAAAGGAGGTTTTGAAAGGGGCCTGTTATTTTAAAATAATGGCTGGTAGTTTTGTCCCTCATCTTTTTTATTTTAAAAGTAAAATTACCAGGCATAACTGGCTGTGTTTCTTTTTCTGCCTTAGCCAGGCTGTGCTACTGGAAAATCTCTATTTATTTGAAGCTGGCTTTGACAGCTTTTGGTGTCACAAAGGATTTGATATGAATTCACTGGAAATTTGGTTTAAAAGCACACAACCTTTTCTCTGCTCAGCAAGGGGACCTTGCTCTAAACTTGCCTTAAGGGGTGGAATATTCTTAGTTATCATCAATACTTTACTTGTGTGGTTTGGGGGTTTTAAATCTGTTGGAACCTTATTTGCAGGGTACTAATACATTTATTTTATCAGTTCAGGGACATGAATAAGTATCTATTAAAAAATAATTGTGGCTTTAAAGTATGCCTGTTTATAAGAGCCCAACTAATTTGAACTCTCCAAGCTTAACTTTTCCTGTTGTTATTTTGCAAGTAATATATGTAATTCCCATATCCAGAATAAAAGCCCAGCCAGATTTTTCCATCATCTGCAATAAAAGCTTTTCAGACCTAATCAGCTCCTCAGAGACAACCATTGTTTTCAGCAAATCCCAACGTTGTCAAATTAATATGGATGCTGTGAGGATCCAGCTGGAAAGGCCCAGCACCTGTGTGGGATTTCTCTGCAGATAAGGCAAATTTGAATTTTTCCAACAACTATTAATTTAGGTGAAGAACAAGAGGGTGAAAGACACCTGGGACATTGTTTTCTGTCTGTATTTCCTAAATTATTTAGGAATTTATAGCATATAGAGGTAAGAGTGAGCTTTTACTATTAAATTAATCCAACAGAACTTCATTTGTTGGAGATGGAGATTAAATAATCTCATGGTTTTATTTCAAAAAAAATCCTCCCATCAAACCTTCACACACTGAGTTATTTACAACTCCATGTAAATAACTTCCATGTATATCCATACATGGAAGTGTATCTTCCATGTGTATCCATATGAACAAATCTAAGGGTGAAAATGTGGGATTTTCTTAATTTAACTGGTGCCTAAAACCTTAGGCTATCATTAGAATGTACTGTTGATAAGAGGATGGATTTTGCTGCAAAAACCTCACAGACTTCTGATTATTGTAAAGAGTTGCTCAGTTAAAACAGAAATAATTTGTGCCAGAGTCAAGCACTTCCTCAGAGATACTTTGTAATGTTTTTATTTCCACATGTGGATTTCAAAGGGGTCAAAACCTCTTGGCCTGAAGGCATCAGAGACCTCTGATAGTTATTCTTCAGGTCCTTGGTGAAATGTCAATTAAAACATAAAACCCAGAGCTTTTCTCTAAAGGCCACAGCAAAATTTGCAGGGCTGTTTTGAGTAAATGTCACTTTAAATTCTTACCAGTTGCTCCTTTCTTTTCTAGTTTTAATTCTCTTTTTATTTGCAGTGACTGAGAAAGTAAATTATGTTTTAATAGCTACTTTTACATGTGTTATAAACTTGAAACACCCTTCTGGTCATTGAAATCTGGGAAGTTTTGCCTGAAAACTTTGTTTTCATGAAATCTGGTGAACCAACATTTTGTCCTTTGGTTGTTTGGAACAACCAACACTAGATTTTTCTACATTTTTAAAGTAGTAACATTTTATATAAATACATAAATAATTTTTCAAATTACTTGGTGCATCCTCAAGTTGCTCATCCTGCCTTTCCCAGAGGAGCTTCTACCTAATTCCAGTTATAAGCAGGAAATATTAGACAAAAAACAACAAAACCAGGCCAGAAGGAATGATGAGGATAAAGTAGAGCCATGGCTGTCAAGGAAAAGCTTGGGAACAGCTTCAGTTCTTTCTAAATAGCTGGTAAACCTTATAAGAATAAAAAGCCTTGATTTTAAGCACATTGTAACTGGAATTGTTGAGGCAGCTGAGCATTTTTTTCCATGTGAACCATCCCTTTAATTGTGAGTTCTCCCTCACACATCAGCTTGAGCTTCCTTTCCAGAGGTGGTGTCCAGCTGCAGCTCAAGGAATTTTCCATTTTTTGGGTATTTTTAGTCCCTTGGAGGGGGTAAGTTTAGGCTGTTGGATACTGTGACCAGGACAAGTGGTGAGCCCCGTGCAGGGAAGCTCTGCCTCCAGAACACCCCAGGAATTCCAGGTGAGCAGGAGCACCCAAACAGCCTTGGCTGGATTTGTGCTCCCAGAGCAACACCCAGCTGGCTTTGCTTGGCTGCCCACAGTGGGAACAGAAATGGGATAAAACTGAGACACAGAGGACCGGGAGAGGTGTCCCTGCCTGTGGAGGGGTTGGAAGGAGATGATCTTCAAGGTCACTATCCCAGGCTGCTCCAAGCCCCAGTGTCTAACCTGGCCTTGGGCACTGCCAGGGATCCAGGGGCAGCCCCAGCTGCTCTGGGCACCCTGTGCCAGGGCCTGCCCACCCTGCCAGGGAACAATTCCTTCCCAATCTCCCACCCATCCCTGCCCTCTGGCACTGGGAAGCCATTCCCACTTATCTTGGCACTCCATCCCTTGGAAACAGCCAGTCTCCATGTTTCCTGTAGCCCCTTCAGGCCCTGCAAGGCCACAGTTTGGTCACCCCAAAGCTTCTCCTCTCCAGATGAGCACCCCCAGCTCTCCCAGCCTTTGCTCCCAGCAGAGCTGCTCCATCCCTCTGCCCATCCTGGTGCCTCCCCTGGGCTCTCTCCAACAGTTCCATGTCCTTCCTATGTTGGAAGCACCAAAGCTGTGCACAGAATTCCAGGTGGGGTCTCACCTGAGGAGAGTAAAGGCAGAGAAGAACCTCTATAAGATATTTCCTTTCAAGTCCTTCTTTGCTTTAGTTAACACAGATGTGTTCAGATTTGGGTTCTCTTAGATATTTTCCAGCCTTTTCAGAGAAAAATTCCAAAGCCTGGACAAAGCCAGTATCTGGCTCAGTCACCTGCACTTCTGGATGCTGCTGGCACAGTCTCCACTCTCCCAGTCAGCACCTACTGCCAGCCATCTCTTTTTTGGGCATGTAGATCATCCTTTGTAGCTGAAGAAATCATCAGCCTGGATTAGTGTTGGATAAATCCCTTGGAGACAAGGAGAGTTTTCTTCCTGGCGAACATTTTATGCCTCACTGAAGTGGCCTGGTAATGAGAGATGAAAAAATGGTTCTGAGTGGTCTCAAAGCTCTTAATCCTCCAAAAATGTGGGCAGGACAGCACCAGGAGCTGTTTGATAAATGCTCAGTTTATTTATCAGAGGTGATTCCCAGGATTGACATAAAAAAGAAGTGTTTGTTTTTCCTGTATATCCCTTTTTTGATATGGATGATCACTGTAAAAGCTGGGATATTTCTGCCATGGGCAATTCCCTTCCATATCCTGCCTTTTTTTTGGATTGGAAATGTTAATAGAAACAGATGCAGAACACTAATTTTAATGAGCAACCAGCTTCCAGAGCTCCAGAACATCCCATTTAATGCTTTATCCATTCTCCTAACACCTCCTGAGGCTTTCCTTCAGTGGAGCCCTTTTGTCAAACTGGGAGTAATTGTCCTGATTGTCTTCCAGGCACTCACTAAAAGTAACAGGCTATGAGATACTCAATTAAAGATTTCACTGCATTTTAATTGGAGGTAAAAGCATTTTCAGGCTGGCCAGACCTTGATCTTTTAAAAGCTTTTCCTGTGGAATTTCAGTGGCTGCTGGAGATTGCAATATAGGACACATGCTGCAAATTCCAGGAATTCCTCAAGTAATTTTATCTCAAGACTTTAAAAGTTGATGATGGTTTTGTGATGGTGTTTTTTGTGTTCAGCTTGTGAGAGTTAAAAATTCAGAATTTCAGGCCCTCTTGTTAAAGAGTAAAATCCTTCAAATTTTAGGGTTTATATGAATGAAATTAAGGTGAATTTACACAAGTGCACTATTCACAACCCTGAACTGGTGTAAGACCCACCAAACTCATCCACCTGCTCTGGGCTGTCCCATCTTCCACAGCTGCTTTGAGTAAGTTACAAAAACCTGTAAATTTGGGGGGTTTAGCTCCACTTTCTAATTTTTTTCATGGAATTAGCTTTACAAAACTTTCCTTATTGAACTCCTTATTACACAAATTACTCAGATTCGAGTTGAAATCTACATGTGGAGATAATATGTGGAGATTTACCTGGGAAATAACTCTGTGTATATGATGCTGCCATTCCATACTGGTCCTTAGGGGTGAAATCCAGGCACACCTGGAATCTTTGCCTGTCACCTTCAAATGAAAGCAAAATCCATTTTTTTCCCCTATTCTTTCCTGGGCCAAGAAATTCTGGGTGTTTGTTTCTGTTACCAGTTTGAATACCAGGATGGTTTGGGTTGGAAAGGACCTTAAAACTCATCCAGTGCCACCCCTGCCATGGCAGGGACACCTTCCACTGTCCCAGGCTGCTCCAAGCCCCAGTGTCCAACCTGGCCTTGGGCACTGCCAGGGATCCAGGGGCAGCCCCAGCTGCTCTGGGCACCCTGTGCCAGGGCCTGCCCACCCTCCCAGGGAGGAATTGCTTCCCAATATCCCATCCATCCCTGCCCTCTGGCAGTGGGAAGCCATTCCCTGTGTCCTGTCCCTCCATCCCTTGTCCCCAGTCCCTCTCCAGCTCTCCTGGAGCCCCTTTAGGCCCTGCAAGAAGCTCTAAGGTCTTCCTGGAGCCTTCTCACCTCCAGGCTGGACATTCCCAATTGTCTCCTCCTGTTTTCCTAGCAGAGGTGTTCCAGCCTTCCTCTCCTGGAGAGTGGAAGTAACAATTCCTGGCTTCCTCTTGAGTTGCTTGCAGAAACATGCATTAAAACCTCCAACAATCCTGGTGTTTCCCTTTCCCCCATTTTCCCTGGCTTTATTCCATTACAATTTTTCTTCTGGGAGTTATCTGGACAGGGCACATGTGCATCATGCAAGGCCCCTTTTCCAGGGGCAGCCTCACCAATAATGGGGACATGTTTGTAGTTGTCACCTGTGTCAGAAATAAATGGCATTTTCCCCAAGCCAATGGAATCCTATGGAATCATGCAGCCATGGAAGAAAAAATTGGAGCTGGATGATCTTTTTTTAAAGTTTCATGTTAGTCCTGAATCTCAGGGAAAATTTGGTTGGAGAGAATGGATGTGGTTCCTGCCAAGCACAATCCTTTCTCTGTGGTTTATTTGGGAATATTATCAGCTAGATTCAAGTTTTGCTGCAAACATTATAATGCATCTAAATTAATTTAGAACAGAGGCGAAAGATGATTAATATTTCAGATAATTAAAACTCACTTCTAAATAGATTTCCCTGGGAAATCTCTCTGGAGATTTTTCTAATTACATCAGTGCCAAAATACCATAAATAAAAAATAAATCCCAGTTTTGTTTTTTTTTTTCTGAAGTGACAGGAGCGAAGTGTACTTGATAATCACATCAGGAACAACAATAACCTGATGAGATTTTTGTTTATTTAATCACAAATTACCTGGTGTGAGGAGCTTTAATGATGATGAGGATTCTTAGTCTTCCAAGCAAGTTTAAGGCCATTACTCCGAGCCCAAATAGGCTGGATTTCAGCAGGTAATTTGCTCTTAATTATAACATTGAAGAAAAATGACTGAAGCAGGGAATGCCAGGGGGAAAGTTGATAATGAACTCTGCAATGCCATGATCCCAGAAAATTCTCACTTTTTCCCAGGATTTGCCCTCTGTAGCACATGTGAAGTGCTTTTAACTATGAACACAATCATTTATTAATTTGCTAACCACTCGAACATGCCTGGCAGACCCATTTGGGATGATTAAGGTTGCTGATGGCCTCATAAACCCTGCCCAGGCTGGAATTCCTTGGAGAGCTCCAAGAGGCAATGCTCAAATGACTTCTGTTGGATCAGCAAAACATTGATAGCATTCAGTGAGCTCAAATTACTTTTGTAGCCATTTCCATTGCTGTTTACAAAAGGAAATGTTCTGTTTCCATGTAGCTTGTGGCTGGCATGGGACATGGAATATATTCCCAATCCCAACAAAGCACATTATTGAATGCAGGTGAAAACCAGCCATCCACCATTAATGATGTTTTGGATGTTTAAACACAGCTTAAAGGTCAAAGCCTGATCTAAGTTTGAGACTCAGAGGCGTTCAGAAAATTAAATCATGCTGTTGCTAGGACAGAAGTGTTTCTCTGAATCTACTCCTAAACACATTTAGCAAATAATTTAGTTGGAATTTTTTAAAGTGTCCCAAATCTCTGCATACCCAGACTTTGGCATGCTGGGAAACCATTATTCAGACATTAGTGTGCCAAGAGGATCAGAGGGAATCTCTCATACGTCCCCTAGTGTAGATGAAGAGGCAGATGAGACATCCTACAAGTGGCTGGGAGAAGTCTTCCCATTGCAAACTCTGATTCTCATGAGGGACTTCAACCTACCAGGTGTCTGCTGGAAATGAAACCCTGCAGAGAAAAAACCCTACAGGACAAACTGAGAGAAAGCATCCAGGAGATCCAGTTCCCTGAAGTGTATGGGAGAAAAAAGGGCCAAAGCCCAGCTTGAACTTCTCTGGCTACAGCCATAAAAGACAACAAAAATTTTTTCCATAAATGTATCAGCAACAAGAAGTGTGTTAGGGACAATATCCATCATTTACTGGATCTCAGCAGGCCCAGGGCAGTGCCTGTCCCGGCACCTCAAATCCTGGGGTCAGTTCTGGGCCCCTCCTGGCCAAAGAGCCCTGGAGGGGCTGGAGCGTGTCCAGGGAAGGGAAGGGAGCTGGGGAAGGGGCTGGAGCCCCAGGAGGGGCTGAGGGAGCTGGGAAGGGGCTCAGCCTGGAGAAAAGGAGGCTCAGGGGGGACCTTGTGGCTCTGCACAGCTCCTGCCAGGAGGGGACAGCCAGGGGGGGTGGGGCTGTGCTGCCAGGGAACAGGGACAGGAGAAGGGGAAAGGGCCTCAAGCTGGGCCAGGGGAGGCTCAGCTTGGACAGCAGCAGGAATTTCTCCATGGAAAGGCTGCTCAGGCCTTGGCAGGGGCTGCCCAGGGAGCTTTGCACTCCCCATCCCTGGAGGTGTTCAATAAAGATGTGGCTGGTGGGACATGGGGACACTTTGTGACACACCCAGAGGCTGCCTGGGCTTGGTCCTTGTCACCAAAGCAGAGTCTGAACCCTGGGGAGGGTTCCTTATGGGGCTGATTAAAATACATCTGCAAAACAGCATTTTCTTTAACCACTAGTAAGTTTCTTAAACTTTAAATGAGTTTTATATCAAGTCAAAATATTTTTGAAGCATATTTTTACCAACCTTAAGCCATGCCCATCTTGTGTTTAAAAATTTCAGTTTTTATAAAACACTTCTGTGTTTAAATAGGCAGGGGTTCAGCCCTTTTCTTTCCAAACCTCTGGTGATTTTTCCTCCTGGACCTCTCAGGTGTCATGGAAGGTATCTTGGGGGGGATTGAAGGGGCTGCTCCGGTTTGAGGAGGACAAACAGCAAGTTTTGCTTGTGATGGCCTTACCAATGTTACATTTTAATCCTTCAGGAAGTGTGTACAACCCCCAGAATACCCTCTTTTTGCATTCCAGGGCACCCCAGCGAGTTGGGTTCGCTACAAGGTGGATGTTGTCCAGTTTCCCTACAGTGCCAGCATTTTTGACGTGGAGGAAAACTCCGGACGTGTCGTCACCCGAGTGAACCTCAATGAAGAGCCCAGCACAGTGTTCAAGGTACAAATTCAGCTGCAGTGCCAGGAAATGTTCCCTGAATTTGCTGGGGTTCCTTTCGTTGTCATGGTTCTCCTTTTTTTTTTTTTTTTATTGCATAGAAAGATTCCAGAATCATTAAGGTTGGAAAAGACCTCCAAGATCAGATCCAACCTTTCATTGGATTCCGTGCAAAATTTCAATTCTCTTTGTTTCCATCTTTTTCTCCTGGCATGTGTTTTGTGCCTTTGTGATTTCAGGAATGTCTTGAAAGGATGTGATTGCACCTGTTGGGAGGGTGGGGAAAACAGAGAGGCAGCCTGGGGAACCCTTATTTTTCCCAAGTTCACTTTCAACAGGGCTTTTGGGGAGAATTTGGAGAGAACTTTGTAAGAAGAGCTAGATGTCTTGTAAATAAAGTTATTGCACAGCTTGGTAGTTCAGGAGTTCCTGTTCACAAGTGTTTTAAAATAAAAAGTTTGATTTTAAGGAAACCTAAATTCCCATTTTGTTGTCACTGGTCCTAAAGAGTCTGAAGTGAATGAGTGTGGATTAAGGTATGATTTTAGCCTAAAGCAGTAGAAAATCTGCCCTTTAAGATCCATGAAGGGAGGGATTAGTAAAAAATGAAAATAGAAGTGGGTCAGTAGGGAAAAAATAATAATATCCATAATATCTTTGGTTTGGTGTAATTTCCCTACTTGGAAACTGCCTTACACTCCTTGTGGTGTTTTTTTTCTTCTTTCAGTTATTTATTTCTGAAATGAGGGTTAAAGAGAGGTTTATTTGCACACCTTCCATTATGAGGAATAAAGCTGTCCACTGTTTTCCACTCCTGAGTGTCCCATCAAGGGCTACTTGAGCTGGAGCAGTCCCTGGTTTAGGACAGTGCTAATTTAAGTCCTTTTATGTTTCTAATTAATATAATAAAACCCAAGGGGGAAGAGGAGTTTTTCTTGGTTAACATCACCAGAGTGGAACTTTTCTTTTACTGCACTTGCTGTTTTTTACTTCTTAGTACTTATTTTACTTCTAGTACTTATTTCCAAAACTGGGATCTATCCCACACTGTTTTGTATTAGGGTAGTAAAATGGTACATTCAGCAGGGAATTACTTTTCAGAAAATGTGGATTTTTAGTAAAAAAGCACAGAGAAGACTCCAGAAATCAGTGATGGAAACACTTGGAGTTGGTATTTGCTTCAAGACTACTGGGCTTGTGTTTGCTGCTGAATCCTCTGGGAATTCTTCCAGTCACTGTTTAACATCTGGATAATTTCTGCAATTACATCTTGAACTGGTGACCTTCCTGATATACTGGCTGGAGAAAAAAAAAAGGGTTATTGTGGAATAGCTTGGACTGGCAGAAATGAGTTGAAAAGGCTCTGCTAGAATGAGGTGCAGACCTGCCTCATGTAGCAACCTCCAGAAATAAGGAAAAATTTAGGGAGAAAACTGGAAAAATGCCCATTGCTCCTTCTCCAGTGGGCTGGAGTCCACACACAAGCACATTTCATGTGAAAGCTAAAAACAAATTAACCTTTGTGCTTGTGCCAGCACAAAATCACAGATTAAATCAACAAATAGACGTGAGAAAAGATTTTTTAAAAATCAAAATATTTATAACAGGCCTCATTGAAGGGAAGGTAATTTGGTCTTGTCCATGTTTGAGCTTAGAGCATCTCTTTTCTGCGGAGGACTTTTTGGAGGGGGGTGGGAAGTAATGTTAATTTTTTTGCTCTAACATGAGCCCTTGGTTTGAGATATTAATGTCAGCAGTAGATAATTTTCACCCAGGGCTCTTCCTTTTTATTTATTGGGAGAATCCCAGAATCATTGAGGTTGGAAAAACCCTCCGGGATCATCAAGTCCAACCTGTGACCAATTCCCTACCAGAGCACTGGGTGCCACATCCAGCAGTTTCTTGACCTCCAGGGATGGGGACTCCAGGCCTCTCTGAGCAGCCCATTCCAATGTTTAACAACCCTTTCCAGGAATAAAATTCCTCCAGTTTACCATGTTTCTGTACATTTTCCAGCAGAGGTTCAGCCTGAGGATGGTTTGTCACCTTTTCCTTCCGTGTTTTGTTCTTACACCGCGTGTGACTTGCAGCAAAAGAAAATCACTGATTTTTTAGATCCTGCAAGTACCAGAATTGCTGGAAGTCAGGGTGAAAAATGGGGGTTTTTTGTATCAGAGCCTGTTTTTCTGTGTTGTTTGCAGCTGGTGGTCATTGCCTACGATGATGGGGACCCAGTGAAGTTCAACACTACCACGGTGGAAATTGCAGTGCTGCAGCCCTCAGTGATCCCACGCTTCACACAGGATGAATACAGGTAAAGAGTTCATTCTTTCACCCTAAAACTGGTGGTTTTAAAGTCTAAATGAAGTCCTGCTTGAAGCCTAGACTGAAATAGAGCTACAGAAATACTCTGTTGTGGTGGAATTTTACTGTCTGAGCAGTAAAATTTTACTATCTGAGGTGAAATTTGTCTGAGCAGGTTTTCACCAGTTGGAAAGATCTGGGCTGATGGTGAAGGTGAGGGAAGGTTTGCTTGAAATTTTCCCCTCAGAAGTTGTTGAAAATATTAGTCATTTGGATAAACAAATTCCATGTGCTGCAACTGGGACTGGGATCACCAGGGCTCTAGGTTAAGTTTCCTGGAGTGTGTTTTGACCCTCTACACCATTTTTGTGTGGCATTTTTTGATCCTCTACACCATTTGTGGGAGGCATGGGAGGACTCAGACTCGACCTCTTCAATGTTAGAAGTGCAGGTGTTGGTTATTATCACCACAGAGACATAATTTCATAAATTTACCCTCTGACAATACATTATCATCGACCTCAGTGTCTTAAAATTGATCAAAAGCAAACCAAAAAGTGGGGCACAGGCTGATTAGTATGTTAAATTTTGTAGCAGAGAATGTGTTCATGTATTTGACATCTGTACAATAAAAGGAAGTGATAAGATCAGGGCAAGCAGCTTCAAGATATCAAGAAGTTGCAATGTGTTCTTTCTATGCCACTGTAGTGGCATAATCAGCAGCAGAATGTAGTGGGGTTTGTACAGGTATTTCTAAATCCAAGGACTGCAGGGAATTAGAAAGCAGAAATTGAACATAAATTGTCTTCAGTAAGCCCTAAAGGATGGGCTTGCTCATCTCTTTAAAGGAGTTTAGACAAAAATTTGTTATCTGCATTGTATTTGTCCTCATGATTAGAGTATTAGCATATTTCCCACTTAAAGAAGTGAAAAATAGCAAAAACATGCCTCTCTTCTCCTGATTTTGTATTTAACTTGGAACAAATGTGAAATCTGAAGGACCAGTGCAAAATGCCAAACTTTGCATTTGATAATAATCCTTTGCTGAAGGATTTTTCTCGAGAGAAAAAATGTTCCTGCTGCTCCCTGCAGTTCCTTAGGTATCTCCAGAGGTGCGCAGTGTTTGCTGCATTACTTTGGGTAAAGTAGCAAACAAAACCATGTCCAGTTGTGACTGGAATTTCAGATCAGGGCAGGCAGGTGTCTGTGGAGCAAGTCCAGAGAGGGCTCAGAAATTGCTGAGGGGTCTGGAGCAGCTTCCCTGTGGAGCCAGGCTGGGAGAGCTGGGAATGCTCAGCCTGGAGAAGGGAAGGGTGTGTGGAGACCTCACAGCTCCTTCCAGGGCCTGAAGGGACACAGGGGAGCTGGAGAGGGACCCTGCAACAGGAACTGGAGTGCCAGGACACAGGGAATGGGTTCAGACTGACAGAGGGCAGGGATGGATGGGATATTGGGCAGGCCCTGGCACAGGGTGCCCAGAGCAGCTGGGGCTGCCCCTGGATCCCTGGCAGTGCCCAAGGCCAGGCTGGAGAGGGCTTGGAGCAGCCTGGGACAGAGGAAGGTGTCCCTGCCCATGGCTGGGGGTGGCACTGGATGGGCTTTGAGGTCCCTTCCAACCCAAACCACTCTGGGATTATGAGATTTCTGAGCCTGTCTTGAGCTCCAGTTTTATCCCAGGAGCTGGGAGTGTTTTTTCACTACAGTGATGAACTCTTGCAGTACAAAGTGACTTGTAGCCCATAATACCTTTTGATGACAACACCTGAATAAGCCAGGTTATCTTTGTGTCCCTGTGAACTCTTCAGGATTATCTGGACAGCCTGGTTTCCTTTTCCAAAGCACAGCTCCATTCCTGGGAAATTCTTTGCACAGTGCTAGAAGCTCTTAAAATCTTTTGGGGACAGCAAAGGCAGTTATTTATTTTCCTCAATGTCAAAAATGGAATTAAAACAACCCCAGAAGTTTCTGATTCAGCTTTGAGACTCTCAAATATTCGGGAGCAGGACTAGTGTTGATTCCTAAGGTTTTCAGGGATTGTCACACTGTGCAGGCTGTGCTTTGTGTTTGGATTGTTGACAGTGATGCAAGCTGGAACTGGCAGGTGTCACAGGACCTCATTTTCCAGTGACATGGGATATCTTTAGGGTGAAAGGCAGCAAAGAGCAATGGTGCTCATTGCAAAACAAAAAACTCCTGGATGTGGGTGCACAAATTTCAGATGGATTGAGAATTAGTGGCTTTAGAGTGGATTAGTATTGATCTTTGCTTGTTTAATTATCATAATCTGGATGATTCCAGCGCTGTTCTCGAGCTGGTTTACAAACTTCCTTCCTGTGTATTTAGGGAAAGGTCAGAGTTGAACAGTTGAACAGTTTTACCAAATAAAGCTGCAGCCTGTGCTACAAACTCAAAAGTAAATACAAAATAGAGAGAGAACAGATGGCATGAGCAGAAAGGGAGATGAAAGTGCCACTCTGCCTTGAGCTGACCTGCAGAGCCTGGCAGCTCTGCCAGAGGAACACCAGCACTGCTTGGAGCCCTCTTCACACCCAGGGAGACTTTGATTGATCATTATCTGTGTTCAGAGTGACTTCCAGAGGAGACACCAGTCAAGTGGAAGAAGGCAGAGTGGTATTTATTCACTGGCTCTCCCTTTGCATTACTGCATCATTTAGGGCAAATTAATTGGTCTCTTTTCCCCCCCACCTTCTTTGTTTGGATTGTAAATTATTCTGGAGACTTCTAAGCACTGCTGTGCTCTCCATATTGAACAGCAAAGGGCAGCTGAGGGCTCTGAGATCCAGAAAATATAGAATGGAGCAGTTGATTTACGATAAGTGGGGGATAAAAATATAGTTCCTCCCTAATGACTGTGAGAGATTCCCCCTAAAGTCCATCAGAGGGGATCTTCTGCATCCTTGGCTCCTCTGCAGGGGACTGGCAAGAGATGGCCAGGTGGGATTTGGGGTGTTTCTCACCCCAGCATTCACTCCCTCTGAGAAGCAGAGCAGCAGCAGGGCAATCTCCTCATTCTCTTCAACTGCCTGGAAAAAGGTTGGAGCCAGGGAACAGGGACAGGACAAGGGGAAAGGGCCTCAAGCTGGGCCAGGGGAGGCTCAGCTTGGACAGCAGCAGGAATTTCTCCATGGAAAGGGTGCTCAGGCCTTGGCAGGGGCTGCCCAGGGCAAGTCTGGAGTCCCCATCCTTGGAAGAGCTCACACAGGTGTGGATGTGGCACTTGGGGACGTGGTTAGTGGGGAACAGGGCACAGGTGGGTTCCCAGATGGACATGATGGCCTTTGAGGGCTTTTCCAACCCCAGGGACTCTGTGGTCAGCCCTGTATGGTCCCAGTGGATCTTCCCTGTGGAGCCCAGGATCTGAGCTCCATTAGCAGCGTGGGTCCTTGTCTGTCCTTGCCATGGATGTTAAGGATGACTTGGAAAGAGCTGATGGCAGCAGTGCCTGACAAACAAAGCATTTTCCAAGCCAGTCATTGTTCCACAAAAACACAGTGCAGAGAAAAGAGGCAAAAATCCCAAAGGATCAAAGTGCTGAGGCGTGTGGACATTTAGTTGTGTTCGAATCCAAGACATTCCTCTCCGTGCCCCGAACCCCGGACAGGGGTCTGGGCAGCCCTGGCAGGAAGCCAGAAACACTTGGGGCTTTGATTTCAGCCCATGGAACAAATTACCAACCTTATATGAGGAGTCACAAGTCACAAAAGTTTAGACAGCACAGTAGCAGTAGTTAGAGGGTGAAAGGAGAAAATTTGGGATTTGGTACAGGGGGGTTTAAAACCCTAAGATGGAGGGATTGGGGCGTGCCCTGTCCTTCTTCCTTCTTCTTCCTAACATCCATCTTTTAGGTGATGCTGGCATTTTTAGATTGGTTCAGAGTAGAAAGTCACTGTCTAACACAGGTGTTAGGGATTGGCACACAATTGTCAATATCTAATAGGTAGTTCATGGTATAAAAGACAGCACCAGCCCTGTGGGAGGCTGAGTGTGCCTTGGACTGACCTGCTGGCCAGAGCTCGGGGGTCAGACAGAAAATATTTTAGATAAGAGACAATAAACATCACTGAGAACACGAGCAGAAGACTCCTGACTCCTTCTTGGACAGCTGGGTTGGGAAAAGCAGCTTCCACCAACACCTGGGGTCATCTCCAGCAGAGAAGACCCCGACAAGTTGGAGATGAACGGGCCACCTCAGAGCCCAGCTGACCTTTGGTGCCGGGGAAGGACATGGCTGGTGCTGCTTTTGTCACCACATCTCCCTCAGGGTGTTGGACATGGCTGATGCTGCTTTTGTCACCACATCTCCCTCAGGGTGCTGGCTGTCAGTCGGATTCCAGGGGTTTTATACAGAACTGGTGGAAGGCATGGACATGTCCAGTGTCTCCCGCCCCTGTGACAGCCTGGAGAGTGGGCTGGTGGGGACAGGGAGATTTTGTACATCCCTGCCCCAAACAGGGCGAGACAATTCACACAGTTTATTAAATGTTTTTAGTGCTGGCTTTGATCTCATCCCACTTTCTGCCTGCAAAATGGTCTCTGGATAAAGAACCATGGAATTCCAGAGTGGTTTGGGTTGGGAGGGACCTTAAAGTTCATCTCATTCCACCCCTGCCATAAGCAGGGACTCCTTCCACTATTCCAGGTTGCTCAAAGCCCTGTCCAGTGTCCCTTGGATGCTTCCAGCCACAGCTCCTCTGGACAACCAAAAAAAAGAAAGTTAAAACCCAATAAACCAAATAAATCAATTTTTTGAGAAAATCAAATCTGCCATACAGAGCCCCTTTCCCAAGCTCTTCTTTCTTTTGTCCTGACTTCACCCGGATCACCTCTGGATCAAGGATTTCATCCAAAACTTTCCATTACTTCACAACAACTTATGGCAGCACTTTCATTTCTTAATTAACAGATATTAATTAGTAGTGCTGTGAAACAGTGGAGACCAGATGTAACTGGAACCTCAGATGAATATAAAGAGGTATTTTTAGCAAGCCTGTCCTCTTTATGAGCACGTCCTCAATTTAAAACAGTAAAAGTTGAAAGGGATTTGGGGTCTTTTTGGTGTTGTGTTAATTAATAAATTCCACATCCTCTGCAAGGGGAAGGTCATTGCTCGTAGCTGGAGCAGGGAATGGAATGGGAACCAGGAGCAGCATCACTGCTTCCTAATTAGTGCCTGTGGGCACATTAACCAGGTGTTCAGTCATTCCAGAACAGGGAAAATGGGGAATTTTGCAAACTTACAGCTTCTGTTAGTGTTGCATTACAGCTCCCCAGCCTGTCAGAAAAGATGTGTCCAGTTGCCCAGCAATCCGAAGTTTTATGGGGAAATATGGGAAGCTGTGAATTCCAGGCTGTAACTCGATGTAAATGTAGAGTGGAATTTTATTTAATTCTATTTCTCTCCCAGCACCAGCACTGCTGTGGAAATGTGTTCTGCCTAAAAAGGGAGATCTGGGGACACGTGGAGCTCGCTCTCCCTGGTGGAAGAGCCATCGTAATGTTTTCCACCCAATTAAATCCTTCAATATTGGACTCAAACTCCATCCAAGCAAAAGGATTTCACAAAACAAAATCATGGAGCTGTATCAGGAGTCAATTATTCCAAGAGATTTTCCCTAGTTCTCTGGTTTCCTGCTGTTCATTCAGACAATTTTCCTCGTTGGCAAATAGGGAATGGGGAACCCTGCACAGTGACAGTGAGGGTAGGGGGTGGCATCCATGGTTGAAATCTCTGTAATTTGGTGCTTCCTTCAGAAAGGTGGGGAAATCATCCACAGTGCTCTGGGTTGGAGCTTGGGAGTTGGAAAGAGTGGTCCCTTCCAACTTGGGATATTCCATGGTTCTCAAAATCTGTGGAGGGCTGAGGCCTTGATGGATCAGAGAATTCCAGAATGGTTTTGCTGGAAGGGACTTTAAATCCCATCCAGTGCCATCCCTGCCGTGGCAGGGACACCTTCTACCATCCCAGGCTGCTCCAAGCCCCATCCAGCCTGGCCTTGGACACTTCCAGGATATCAATTCTGCCTTAGATGCTTTTCCATCAGGCTGCTCCCAAGCTGCATTTCTTTAAACCTCTGGAGGTTTCCCTTTTCCCCTCCTAGCAGAGCTCCCTGAGATTTTCCCCTGTTAGGGATCATTCTTCCCCTCAGGAATAATTTTCCCTTTCTTGTCAGAGTCCACAGGGGTTTTTTTGTCCCTCAAAAGTGTTTTGTCCGTCAAGATGTTTTGTTTAATGCTGGTAGATTGAGAGCATCCATGTGGATCATCCTTTCCCCAGCATATCCAGGTCCTACCACTGCTTTTCCCACCTAGGATGGAATTTACATTTTAGTCAGGGAAGACCTCAGGTAACCTTCTAGTTGCAGCATTTTCAAGATGTGGGGGTAAAAGCAGTCAATGTTTTCCTCACACTTAAGCTGGAGCTTCCAATATACATTTGGAATTTGCATCTCCCATCAGTGGCAGCTTGGATTCAGGAAAATGTGTGTGATTTTCCCTTTGGAATCACTGGTTTAGAGTGATTTTCTGCTGGTACTTTATTTGGTTTGTAGTAAAAAGTTAGCAAATGTGGTTATAAAGTTAAATTAAATTATTTCTACATCAGGTACTGAAGCAGGATTTGCCATGGAAAAATTAGGGAATGAGTTACCAGGTGATTAAAGGAGTAGGATCCTTTTTCCCCTATTTTTACTTGTGTTTGTAGTGCTGATTGCATTCTATTAAAATCCTACACTTCTTTATACCAAATGAAAAGGAAACTAGAATTTCAGGAATTATTTTTCAATGAAATGTTCTGGTGGGATGTTTCCTGGAGAAGAGAAAAGCTCAGGGAGCCAGATCCCAGCAGGGAACCTGTGCTTGGAAAGGCTGAGGGCCAGATCTCCCAGCACCACATTAATGAAATGTAGGACTAAATCCCTCTGGGGGTGTGGATATGAAACTGAAATCATCCATAATTTTAGTGTTAACCCCATTGGCATCCAGCAATGTGTTTTCCTTCCAGCCATGTTATCCTTGGAATTTATCCCATCAGTCTGACCAATCCAGGTGTGTGACTGTGCCCTACATTGGGTTTGGTGGGCATTTTCCCCACTTTTATTTTTTTTTGCTTCTGCAGAAAGCTGACAGGAACATTCCTGCCTTCATGGCCCCAGGTTTAATTTGGGAAGATTGGAGGGATAACATGAGCACAGAGAGATCAGGAGAGCAAAACCTGACATTTGGGTTAAAATACAATAGGTTAAGACAAGATCACTGTAGCAATGTCCAGACTGCCTTGTCATTTGTTTTGGAGATAAATACCATGGGGAGGTCAGAGTGCCTCCAACCCATTTGGGAATTGAGACAGAAAGGCAGGGTATCAAGTCCAGGAAGGAATGTGTGACACTGTGAAGATAAAACTGCTTGATAAATGCATCTAATTAAGACAAAAATATTCTTTTTCAGAAAAAAAAAAAAAAAAATTATCATTGCCTGGGACAAGCTGATCAGGTAGTTATTAGGAAAGCAAAAACTTGATAAATTGATGGTTTATTGCTCTAAAATGTGTATAAAACTTGATAAAATGATCAATTATTGCTCTAAAATGTGTCCAGGTCTATCTTTTATTGAGCAAGCACAGGGAGCCAAGGTAGTTTTTATGTGCTAGTAAAAGGGTTAAAAGAGCTGCCATGGAGATCATGGAATTCCAGACTGGTTTGGGTTGGAAAGGACCTTAAAGCCCATCCAGTGCCACCCCTGCCATGGGCAGGGAAACCTTCCACTGTCCCAGGCTGCTCCAAGCTCCATCCATCCTGGCCTTGGGCACTGCCAGGGATCCAGGGGCAGCCACAGCTGCTCTGGCCCTCTCACCACCCTAAGAATAAAAATACCCTCCATGTTAATAAAGTTGAGGTGAGCAATTTAATTAAACAGCACCAAAACTTAATTTCAGAGGGGTTTTTATGGACCTCCATAAACTAAAATACAAATTATATAAATATTTTGTATTGTAATATTCCATATAAATAGATATAAAATATAAAGTCCACAAAGTAGAGGCAACTGAAGTTGCTCATATGGAGTCTATTCACATCCCACTATTAAGCTTCAGCTCTAAACCAATTTTCCAAATTATTATGGGGTTTGCTGGCTTGAAATTTAATTTTTTATTAAATCTCATGTTCATGCTTTTGGAGATACACAAGTTTCATGGTGAATTTAAAGCATATTGGCTATCAGGCAAATTGAAAAAGGGCTGGGAGTGATGTGTTTAGCACAGGAAAAAAGAAGAAGCAGAAAAGTAGAGAGGAAAAGTTAAAATTTCACTTGGACACTGCCAGTAGTTGTGCCCTGCAATGTGTTTGTGATGTGCTCAGTCTCCCTTTTCCACTCTGATCAAGACACAGATAATTAAGATATAGGAAATTCAATTATTTTTTTGAAAATTTGTATTTATTTTCAGGTTTTTTGTGCACAAATAATGTCTTTATTTTAATTCTGTTCTTCTTTCTGGTTGCTTTATTTATTTTCTGAGGGACAAATACATTTTGTGGTTTCATACTCAAAGAAATCAACGAGGTCTCTCCTGGTCTCCATCCCATCCTGGATACTCCCAAAATATCATTTATTATTCCTGCAGAAAAGTCAAAATGAATCAAAGGACCTAAATGCCACATTGCTGTGATGGTCCTGGAAAAAAAATACCATGGAAATGGATGAAACAGAATAAAGTTATCATGGTCAGAGGGTGGCTGTGTGGAGAAGGAGAGATTAAAACTCTGGATAAGGCTGAGGTGGGATGTGGATTAAAGTGGGTGTTAATTGTGGTTTATCTCTGAGTTTTGTGGGGTGCAGGTGGATTATCATTTATTGCAAGGGACCTTCTCACATCAGGGGTGGGATGGATGCAGGTGGATTATCATTTATTGCAAGGGACCTTCTTACATCAGGGGTGGGATGGATGTGGATCCTGGGCATGTGAGTTTTGGGAAGGAATCAGAAATCACAGATTTGAGAAGGTGGGGAGATCAGAAGTTCAGAAAGGAACCATTTCATTGAAAATGTTTCAAATATTTCAAAGCAATGCCAGGGCGGGGAACGGAGCTGGGGAAGGGGCTGGAGCCCCAGGAGGGGCTGAGGGAGCTGGGAAGGGGCTCAGCCTGGAGAAAAGGAGGCTCAGGGGGGCCCTTGTGGCTCTGCACAGCTCCTGCCAGGAGGGGACAGCCAGGGGGGGTGGGGCTGTGCTGCCAGGGAACAGGGACAGGAGAAGGGGAAAGGGCCTCAAGCTGGGCCAGGGGAGGCTCAGCTTGGACAGCAGCAGGAATTTCTCCATGGAAAGGGTGCTCAGGCCTTGGCAGGGGCTGCCCAGGGAGCTTTGCACTCCCCATCCCTGGAGGTGTTGATAAACTGTGGGGATGTGGCACTTGGGGACATGATTGGTGGTGAGCAGGGTGGCACTGGTTGATGGCTGGACTTGATGATCTTGGAGGTCTTTTCCATCCTTCACAACTCTGGTTCTGTGGAGTCAGCACTGGGTTGGGAGGCAGAGACACACCCAGGGGACAGTGACACACCAACCCCACCCAGGGGACAGTGACACATCAGTCCTGCCTGGGTGACAGTGACACACCAATCCCTTCACCATCCCTGCCCCCCAGTGGTGTTGAGCTCACAGAAATTCCCTTCCTTTCCACTCCTAATCCTTTTCTAGGTGGTTTGGGCTGGATTCTCCTGCTTTCCTCTTCCCACAAAAATTCCAGCTTTTATCATCCAGTGATGCAAAATTTTGGCATAAAACCACCTTTGCCTGTGCCCTAAAACACAATATGTCAGAAGAAAAAGCACCATTTTCCATCTTAGCCAATCAAACATTGGAAAATAAGGAATTTATTCCCTTAGAAAGGTTATTAGAGCTGGAAGCACAGGAAAAAGAGCAGGATATAGGAAGCTGGATGCTCATCTTTTGCTGGTTTGTTTCTCCACAGTCCAGAGGAATGCTCTGAAGGGATGAGCTGGGTGTTTTACTGCAGCTGATGCATTGCTCCTGTTGTTCCAAATCCCTGGAATCAAAGGAAGGGAATGAAATCAGTGCAATTACCATGGGGGGTGCTGGTCTTCCCCCTCCCTCCAGAGCAAACACAAAACCTCTCACTAATTATTATTGATTTGTCAATCCATTGGATTCAGCACTGGCAGAGGGATCTATGAGGTCATTCCCACTGCAGAAATATCCTGGAATTGTGCTGGGAATGAAATGCAGGGCTTTTGTAACACTCCCACACCTTTAGAAGACAAAGAAAACATCATCTATATTGTAGCATAAAAAGGGCATTTTCCTCTCTGACCTCATCAAAAGAATTCCAGCTTTAAATGCTTCCAGCTTTGGCAGCTTTTTTCCCATCTTTCCCTTTCTTTCCCTGCCTTTTGGCATCTTCTTCCAGCTTTGGCAGCTTTTTTCCCATCTTTCCCTTTCTTTCCCTGCCTTTTGGCATCTTTTTAATCCCTAAGATTAGCATTTGCATTGGTAAAATGCACATTAAAAAGCTTTTCATAGCAATGGTTTAAGATCTTAATAAATTAAGGAGCAGCAAGGAGTTTTATTCCAACCACTGATGCAGAATGGTGGGAGCAGAGGGATCTGCTCCGTGCATGTGGGTTTGAGTAAAAGGGGATTTTTCCATCAGTGAAAAAAAAGAAGGGGAGATCAGTGTTATATTGCATGATCCTAAACTTAATTCCATATATTCATTATCCCTAAATTTTTCTGGGAAGTTCAAAGCAATATTGATTCCAAAGGAAATGTTTGTAGGGCAGACTCGAAGGCCACTTCTTGGTGGGAAAAGTTTGGGTTCAGTAGCTGGGATTGTGTCCTGGGGTTCTGTTGTAGTGGAAGAGACAATACAAAGCAACACACTCCATTTTCAGGAGGCTTCAAACAGTTTTTGTTACAGCATGCATGCTTTTTATACATTCCTACAAAGCTCATAAGTTTACACTGTACTCATTGGTCACAAAGTGCTCATTGGAACAGGCAGTTGTAGCTTTCTCTTATTTGTCCTTCGTTCTTTCTTGGTTTCTATGTCAACGACCTTGGTAGGAAATTCTTCCAGGGGTAAAGATGGATCCTCTTATCAAACTTCTCTCTGGCTCACAGAAGTCTCTGTAAAACCTCTTCCACAGGGTTCCAACTTTTGTATAATCATGGAATATCCTGAGTTGTAAGGGACACAGGAGGATCATTGATCCCAGCTCCTGGCCCTGCTCAGACACCCCAGCAATCCCACCCTGTCCCTGAGAGCTCTGTCCCAGCGCTCCTGGAGCTCTGGCAGCCTCGGGGCCTTGCCCATTCCCTGCCCTTAGAATGGAAAAATGTGGGGTGGGATGGAGGATTTGAAAACCACCTGGAAGATGAAAGGGGAAAGTGATAAAATATTCATGGAATCACAGAATTATTTAGGCCTGAAAATACCCCTGGGATCATCCAATCAAACTGTTCCCCCAGCACTGCCAGGGCCACCACTAGACCTTGTCCCCAGGTGCCATTTGGTCTTCCAAATACCTCCACAATGTTCCCTGGAAGGAAACAGCTGTAGATTCTGTCCAGAATTTTGAAGATCAGTGCATAACTGATCTTCAAACTCAGGAGCCTCTCTGAGCAGATCTTCATCTGTTTTTTTTTTTTTTTTT
>VZRH01007995.1:930665-977623 GCA_013397555.1 Urocynchramus pylzowi | reverse complement strand
CTATCGAATGAGTGTAATTTTTAAAAATTGAAAACATCTACATAATACATTTTTAAAAAAATCTACATTCATAGAAGAGTGTCAAAACTTCCTTTTAAATTTATTTTGAGGAGTTTGAAGCATGAATTCAACCACTGCTTGCCATGAGGAAAATCTGAGGAGGAGGAGGATTTGAGACGAGCCCCAGCCTCTCACTTCTTGTTGAAATTGTTTGGATTGCTGATTTAAAGACATCAGCACAGAGTCATGGAATGGTTTGGGTTCAAAGGACCTCAAAGCCCATCCAGTGCCACCCCTGCCATGGGCAGGGACACTTTCCACTGTCCCAGGCTGCTCCAAGCCCCACAGTCCAACCTGGCCTTGGGCACTGCCAGGGATCCAGGGGCAGCCACAGCTGCTCTGGGCACTCTGTGCCAGGGCCTGCCCACCCTTGCAGTGGTTGGATAGCCTTGGGTTTCAGTTCATTTCCTGAAAAGCATCTTGGGTTTTGGTAGCAAAATGTGTTGGCATGAAAATTTTTGGATCTTTGTGAAAAGTGGAAATTCCCGTAGAGGTGGCCCCAATGTGATTCCTGTTTAAGGTGTGGAATTTTACCCATGAATGAATTTTCCTGAGTTGTTGTCTGACAGATTACTGAGTTTTCTTAGTAGACTTGAATATATTTAAGATGTATTATAAAAGAGATCTATGCATATAAAAAGTATATATAGAAAAGATCTATTTTGTCTTTGCTTCCAATTTATCAGGCTGTGGTGGTTCTTGTTTCTCCTCATTACTCCCTGCTTTCCCACTTCTCAGATCCAAGAATCATTACACCTTTAAGTTGCCACCTCTTGTCTATTGAACTTCTCAGTGACTTTTGCATTCTCAAAGGTTAAACATTTTCCTTTTTAATATGATTTTCCCCCATAACTGATCCTTTGGCAGCCTAATAGGTGGAGGACATACTAACCTGAGGGCTAAGTTTCAATAATCTGCTGTCCAGCAATGTAACAGAAATCCTTCTGTCCCACTCTGCAGGCCTCCCCCAGTGAGTGAAAGTGCCCCGAAGGGAACCGTGGTCACCGTTGTCACGGCGGCCGCCTTGAACCAGACAGTGGTGTACTCCATCGTGTCAGGGAATGAAGAGGGTAAGTGTAATCATGTTGATGTTAATGGTGGCATTTCAGTCTTGTGGTTGTGGGGAACCAGAGAACTGTGGAGAAGTAAAGCTGCTGAGGTGAATCACAGAGTCATGAAGGCTGCAGAAGAGCTCTCAGGTCATCGAGGTGAAATCCCACCTCATCTGGACAAGCAGGAGGGAATTCCAGGGCTGGAAGGCACCTACAAGAAACCTGGAGAGGGTCTTTTTATAAAGAACAGGGTAAGGGGGAATGGCTTCAGGCTGGAACAGAAAAGTTTAGATGGGATAATGGGAAGGAATTGTTCCATGGTAAGGTGGGCAGGCCCTGGCACAGGGTGCCCAGAGAAGCTCTGGCTGCCCCTGGATCCCTGGCAGTGCCCAAGGCCAGGTTGGACAGGGCTTGGAAACCCTGGAATGGTAGAAGGTGTCCCTGCCCATGGCAGAGGTGACACTAGACGGGCTTTAAGGTCCCTTCCCACCCAAACCGTTCTATGATTCTGTAACTACTATTATCAAGCCTTTGGAGATAAGCTAAAGATGAGATTAATTAGCAAAGTTACAAGAAAATCATTCTCACTGATGTGAAAATTCCCATGGATGCCACATAGTGTGAGTCCATGGCACATCAAAATCAAAGCATAAATAGCTTTGATGGAGTTGCATTTGCTTAAAAATCTGGTTTAAGGGATTATAGGCTCAGCCATGCTGTAACAAATATTGGATTAGAGCCTGATATCCAAACAAAACATCCTGCTGGGATACTCTCTGTGATCCACCTGGATATCTTGACAAAATAACACAGAATTACTGGGAGGGATGTAAAGAATTCCCCATCCCATCCTCCCTTTGGTCAGAGTGGGCTCTTTGTCTTGTCCATCTTTTCATCAGTACTCAAGTCCTGTGCAGGGCGTTGTAGTCCCTGATCCTTTGGGTCCCTTCCAGCTCAGGATATTCCATGATTCTGTGATGCTGGGCTGGTTATTCCAGTAGCAGGGCAGATCAAGCCACTCTGCTGCTTAAAAATATCTTCAAAGATGAGCTACGTGGGGTTTTCCAAGCCTGAGGGAGGGAGGGAGGGAAGGAGGCAAGGAGGGAATGACTTGCTTGGCAGTGTCAGAGAATTGTGTCATCCCTTGGGCATTGAAAATCCCTGTTTATCCATCTCATAAAATTCCTGTGTTTTTGCTGGCTTCCAGATGTGTTTGCCATTAACAACAGAACAGGAGTGATCTCAGTGAAAAAGCCTCTGGACTATGAAAGGGTCCAAAGTTACGAGCTGCGAGTGCAGGCAGATTCCCTGCAGGTGGTGAGGTCCAACCTGCGTGTCCCCTCCAAAAGTAAGTGTCAAAAATCTTCCCTTTGCCATCTTTTTCACACAGATGTTGCTGGTATTTGCTGAGAAGGCTGACACTGCTCTCCAGTGACCTTGCTGTGTTTTAGGAGGGTGATGGTGATGATGGGATCACAGCTCATGGTGCATTTTTGGATCTCTCAGCCTGACTTGCCCAGAGAAGCTATGGCTGCCCCTGGATCCCTGGAAGTGCCCAAGGCCAGGTTGGACAGGGCTTGGAGCACCCTGGGACAGTGGAAGGTGTCCCTGCCATGGCAGGGGTGGCACTGGATGGGCTTTGAGATCCAATCCCAACCCAAACCACTCTGGGATTCTGTGTTAGTTGAAGGTGCTCAAATATTTGGGAACATGCTATAAATCTTGGGGATGGCCTGAGACACTGTATGGGGGTGGCAGTTCCAATACTTTCACCAATGTTTCTTTCCAATGCTACCCACAGAACCAGCAGGAGATTTTGGGATTTTGAGCCTGGATTATTCTGGATATTTTTTCCTTGAGTAAGAATTGAGTGTGTGGAGTGTGACACATCAGGGGTAACCAGTGATCAGGAGCTTGGCTTTGTTGAGAGCAGGGTGAGATCCTGTGCAGGTTTAGCCACCATCAAGGATGTACCTGCCAGGGGACAGATAGGCAGAGCTGCCTGCTTCCCCCTGTGCCTAGGAGAAATCCAAGGTTATATCCATAAAAATACAGCCAAGAAATACCCAGTAAGCAGACCAGGCTTCCATGCAGCACACAGCCTTCTCCAAACCTTCCTGACATGGCTGAAGACACGAGGCAGTCAGCAGGTCCTTCCCTCCATTCCCTCTTCTGACTCACACTCTGCACTAGAGCAGCTCTCCCAACTGAGCAGCAGTTCCAAAAAAGTGATGGCTGAATTGCTTTATTCAGGAATGCTTGATAATGACTGGGACTTGACTGCAGGCCAGCTTAAAGGAGCACAAGCTGGGTGTCTTTGGTTCTCCACAAGTATACAACACATATATTCCTTAGAATATACACTGTGCTGCAGGGATGGCTAAAGAATTTGATAAATATATATATTTAAAATACTTTAGTAGTGTGTGGCCAGCTGAATCACTTAGGACTTCGTAATGGAGATCCCTTGATCTCTGCGTTTGATTCCTGCATTTATACAATGAATTCCTTTCCATTTTCTTGGCACTTTGTTTATTTTTGAGGAATTTTAATCAGGTTAAACTCTTCTTCTGAGTTTCATGGCACTGAATTGATGAGCTGCAGTGGGAGGAGATGGGGCACAATTAACACTGTGGGCTTTGCTGAGGTTGAACTGATGAACCAATTTGGAGCTGGGATGTATTGCCCTAGGACTATGCAACAGTGAATTATTACAGAGCTGTGATACCCAGTGGCAGTGACCTGCTGCCAGTTCTGGTCTTGGATAGCCCTGAATCCATGGAATTTGTTCTGAAATTTGTTGGTGACCTGCTCTGGAGCTGCAGGGAATTCTGGGCTCCTCACTTTGAGATACACACTGAGTGTGTCCAGGGAAGGGAAGGGAGCTGGGGAAGGGGCTGGAGCCCCAGGAGGGGCTGAGGGAGCTGGGAAGGGGCTCAGCCTGGAGAAAAGGAGGCTCAGGGGGGACCTTGTGGCTCTGCACAGCTCCTGCCAGGAGGGGACAGCCAGGGGGGGTGGGGCTGTGCTGCCAGGGAACAGGGACAGGAGAAGGGGAAAGGGCCTCAAGCTGGGCCAGGGGAGGCTCAGCTTGGACAGCAGCAGGAATTTCTCCATGGAAAGGGTGCTCAGGCCTTGGCAGGGGCTGCCCAGGGAGCTTTGCAGGAGCTCCCCATCCCTGGAGGTGTCCCAGGAAGGGCTGGAGGTGGCACTCAGTGCTCTGGGCTGGGCACAAGGTGGGCACTGGGCACAGCTGGGACTCCATGGGCTGGCAGGGATTTTCCAGCCTCAGTGACTCTGGGATTCTGTAAATAACACAGCCCTGACCAACTGCTCAGCCACCACACAGGGCTGAATGTCACAGAGCTCAGAAGCTGGGTACCAAATTGTTTTCAGTCATGGTATTATAGGAAACAATTATAGAGAAGTAGGAGCTGGAGTTTTCATCTGTGCACGGAAAAGTGAAAGTGCATTAAGTGTAACTGAGCTTGTCATTCAGTGATGGTGCCAGGTGATAGGGTGGCAATAATTGAATAAATATATGAAGAGAGAAAGTAAATTGAGATGTCCTTTGGAGTATGAGAACATCAAATTGGTGACTTAAACTGGGGGTTTCACAGATGATGCTAAATCATGCAAAGTCACATTCTTGTTTTCAGCAGAGTCAAATTCATTACAGGAGTTACTTTAACTGAAACTTCACGATATGAAATTGCTGTGTTGTTTTACTTCATTTGAGTGGAAGGTGAACTTTGCTGGATGATGAATATGAGATAAAAAGGTTGGAGATCTTTTGAGGATTCTGATGATGCTGAGCCCTGAAGAACCTTCAATATTAATGGAGTTTGGACAATGCTCTTTGGCACATGTGGGATTTTTGGGGCTGTCCTGTGCAGGGCCAGGAGCTGGATTTGATGCTCCTTGAGGTAAGAAGGTGAGGGGTAGGAGGAGCAGAAGGATTTGTGTGGAAGCAGAGGGAGCAGCAAAGAGAAAGTGCTGCCTAAATACAAGGACAAAGAGCATTAGAGCAGGATGGACAAGGAGGAACAAAGAGAGGCTTTTACTTCTGAGTTCATCCTGGTCCCAGTTGTAGAACCAAAGCATTGGTGGGCATGTCCAGAGAAGTTGTGGCTGTCCCTGGATCCCTGGAATTGTCCAAGGCCAGGTTGGACACTGGAGCTTGGAGCAGCTGGGACAGTGGGAGGTGTCCCTGCCTGTGGGAGGGGGGTGGGACTGGATGGGCTTTGAGGTCCCTTCCAACCCAAACCACGCTGGGATTCTGTCATTTTATATTCCTAGAGACACAAATATAATGACAGAACCCCGTGGTGGCTTTTCCTGTATTTAAGAGGAATTAATTGACTGGGTGACAAGGTGGAGATTGGTCATAGGTCATACATGATCTTGGGGTCCTTTCCAACCTGGATGATTCTATGACAGGACCATGTTAGACATGGTTTTTATCTTTCTGTCAGAAGATTTGAAAACAAAATCACCCTTCCACTGATTATTTCTGTGGTTTATCCAGTCAGGTAGAACTGTTTGTCACCTTTGGCACCCCCAGGGCTGGTACAAAGGCACTGTCCTGACTCTGCTGAGTCCAGCTGTGAGCAGGGCTTTGCTCTGGGGGCTGGGGGTGAGGCAACAGTCCTGTCTCCTTCAGTTTTTGCTTGTCTAAACCCAAAAAACCCTTTGGGAATAAAGTGGAAATGGGAGTTTTACAACTAAAATTCTGCAGCTGCTCTGAAGTAATTGGGAATGATGATGCCACTATGTTAAATATGAGCATGAATTCTGTGTCCCTGTGGTGTTGATGTAACAGTAAAGCAGCCTTATGTTTTTACTTGCAAAAGTTGGTGCTGGCAGTGCTTTACAAGTTGGCTGCCCTGGCAGTTCCCAAATCCAGGAGTTGTGACAGATGGACTCAATGCAAGCAGAGCCTGGAGAGCTGATCCTGCTGCCTCACAGCTCTGGGGGAGCTTGGGACAAACTTCCAATTTCTTTGTGCAGCAAAGCAGTGCATTTTAGAGAGGCTGCATAAAACCTGAGCTCCCACTCAGGTCATTATTTGTTAGAAAAATAGGTTATATATGGATTTAAATCAGACCTTGGGTCTGTGCTGCTCCAAACACTTTGCTGTTTGCTTCTTTTTGCACTCTCTCGAGCAGTGACAGCACATGATGATCTTCTTCAGGCTTTATGGGCTCATTTAGACCTAAATGCCACTGAAAAGGATTCAGTGCTGATTCCTACTTGGTTCTGCCAAATGCAGGAATATGAGCTGGAGCCCAGCTGCAGTTCAGCACAGCTCACCTGCCAAAGCACAGAGCCTGCTCCATGCACTTGTAAGGCAGGAGTAAAGCAAAGTGCTCCTAAACCCTGGCAAATTACAATTCTCCCTCCCAGCTGGATTCAGATGAACTTTGGAAAGGTTCTTTGAAATCTGCTGTTTCCTCCTGCAGAATTGCTTTTGGAGATGCAGGGATTTATGTGACAACTGTCCATGCCTGAAGAGCAGCTGTATCCATGGCTGGCTTGGAATGTTGCAGAAGGCAAGTGCCATGCTGCTGGTGAAAGCACTGAGTAAAACTCACCTGGGGACACTCAAAGCATCCTTGATGCTATCCCAGTCCAAAAATCATTGCTTTAGTTCAGCTTCATTTCTGCAGCCTGGCAAGACATACAGGCTCACATGGATCTGGCACATTTTTAGATGGGGAGACTGGAGAAGAGCTTTCAGCAAGGATGTTTGGGAAAAACTTGTGGGAATGAAATGCTACTACACACTGGTGACCCAAGAGTTTTTGTTAGGCTTGTTTTTTTTGTGTTACTTATTAATGGTCTACTTGTTTTAGGTGTTTCAGAGGTTCCTCAGCTTTGCTTTAGAGGAGCTTTCAAGGTGTTTTCACTCCCCTTAAGCAAACCACAGAAGCTGAAAGATCCAGAAGTCTTGGCAGTGATTATTTAGCTGGTTCCTATAAGCTGAGGATGACTTAGAAGCAGCTGCAGTTCTATATTTTCTGTGCACTGCAGCTCATCTCCACAGGGCTGGAGGAAAAAGGAACCTTGCAGGAGACTGAGGTACCACTTAAAAAAATTTTCTTGGCTTTTTGGCCACCTTGGCAGCCTGTTCTGCTTTGTCCAGGGAAAGATGCTTTTTGTTCTTTCACCTTGCCAGCTCTTTTAGCAGCACAGTCATAAGATTTTATACTTGGATTCTGGGAGGTCTCACAAGAATTACCACCAAGGAGTAAATCCTCCTTTCAACTCCTGGAATCCATGAAGAAAAAAAGTGACTGGAGCTGGATTCCAGGCTTAGAACACCAAAGATGGGAGGTTTTACATACATGGGGGTATAAATTTCCCCTCTGGAAGGTGAGTGTGAATACTGACAGCCTGTGATGATCGCTGTCCTCACAAAGAGGGTTTGAGCCACACTCAGCATTCAGAAAAGCAGTTAAAAATTTGGAATATGAAGGAAAAAGGAGCCTAATGACAGAGTCTAAACTAGATTCTTTAAGAATGCCACTTCATTAGTGGCCTTTTCCAACAGGCTAGGGGCTAGGGGTACAGGAGTGGTGGATTTGGGAGCACCAGAGCCCCTGTGCAGGGAATATTCCTGAATCAAGCAGAGGGAAAAATCCCCATTGGAAAGGGTCTGGCATGACTTTCCCACATGGCACAGCTGCTGCTGAGGGATTTTTGTGAGAATTCCACTGTGAGGGTAAGGCAACTTCTGTAGCTGGTGGAGAGCCCATTCCTGCAGCCAGCTGTGGAACTGGATCCAAAGGTGGGACAGGGAGGAGCTCACAGATGCCACATTCCACTCCATCTGCTAGAATGAAGGACTGTGGCCAGAAATCAGGCAGGAAGCTGAAATGCAGGTAGATATTCAATGGTGACAGTCCTAATGTTGGCCTGTGGATATGCAGGGTATTTAATTTGCTTTGTGCTTAATGTAATAACTTTCATTTCTCCATTCTCAAAGCATTCACCCTTTGCTAAACAAATCAGCATTTTGGCAGCTCAGAGAACTGCTAGCAAATTAAACAAATGGAGAGTTGAGCAAATTGCAAGGCAAACTTTGCACAAGGCTCAGCCACCTCACCCAAACTGGCCTGACATGACAAAAGTGAGCAATATGCAAATGATGTTTAATTTGAAATAGAGAGAACCAGTGCAGGTGAGGCTGCACCAGATCCCACCTGCACGGATAAAATCAGGATCTTCCCTCCAGCACCAAACTGATAGCACTGGTTGTAGGCTCAGCAGGGCAAGGACACTTCCACACATAATCCTGCTTTTAATGCTACCTTCTTCCCTAAAGGGTGGAGCTGCAGAGGGAAAGTCTGCCTGGGAATCTGATTTCCCTAACATAGTTTGGTATTGCAGCTAGAGACATTAAGGATCTGGTTTAAGAAGACAGAGGTTTGGCAATTAGTGTAATTTCTTTTCCTTTCTTTCCTTTCTTTTCCCCCCCCCTTCTCTCCACACTGAAGACCCCCACAGGCTGGCTGAGGCTGCAGGAGCTCAGTGGGCACCTGGTGTCACCTCCCTGCTCCAGCAGGGCCATCCCAGAGCACAGGGCCCAGCATTGTGTGCCCCCAGCTGTGCCACAGCCCCAGGGAGGAGAGCCCCCAGGCTGTGTGGGCAATGTGCTCAGGGCTGGGCACTGCCCAGGGAAGAAGTTGTGCCTCCTGTGCAGGGCAATTGCTGGGCTCAGGCCCTGCCCGTGGCTCTGGTGCCATTGCTGGGCCCCGGAGCAGAGCCTGGGCCCTGCTCTGCCCCTCCCTGCACACAGGGACAGCCAGGCCTGAGGGCCCCTCTCAGCTGGGGCTCCTCTCCAGCCTGAGCAGCCCCAGCTCCCTCAGCCTTTCCTGGGCACCCAGATGCTCCAGGCCCTGCCTCAGCTCCACCAGCTCCTGGCCCTGCTGTGCTGAGCATCCAGAGCTGGACACAGCACTCCAGAGGTGCCTCCAGGGCTGCCCCCAGGGCCAGGAGCCCTCCCTGACCTGCTGCCAGTGCTCTTCTGCTGCCCCCAGGGTCCCCTTGGCCTCCTCGGCCCCAGGACACTCTGCTGGCCCAGGGACAGCTCGGTGTCCCCCAGGACACTCTGCTGGCCCAGGGACAGCTCGGTGTCCCCCAGGACACTCTGCTGGCCCAGGGACAGCTCGGTGTCCCCCAGGACACTCTGCTGGCCCAGGGACAGCTCGGTGTCCCCCAGGACACTCTGCTGGCCCAGGGACAGCTCGGTGTCCCCCAGGACACTCTGCTGGCCCAGGGACAGCTCGGTGTCCCCCAGGACACTCTGCTGGCCCAGGGACAGCTCGGTGTCCCCCAGGACACTCTGCTGGCCCAGGGACAGCTCGGTGTCCCCCAGGACACTCTGCTGGCCCAGGGACAGCTCGGTGTCCCCCAGGACACTCTGCTGGCCCAGGGACAGCTCGGTGTCCCCCAGGACACTCTGCTGGCCCAGGGACAGCTCGGTGTCCCCCAGGACACTCTGCTGGCCCAGGGACAGCTCGGTGTCCCCCAGGACACTCTGCTGGCCCAGGGACAGCTCGGTGTCCCCCAGGACACTCTGCTGGCCCAGGGACAGCTCGGTGTCCCCCAGGACACTCTGCTGGCCCAGGGACAGCTCCGTGTCCCCCAGGACACTCTGCTGGCCCAGGGACAGCTCCGTGTCCCCCAGGACACTCTGCTGGCCCAGGGACAGCTCGGTGTCCCCCAGGACACTCTGCTGGCCCAGGGACAGCTCGGTGTCCCCCAGGACACTCTGCTGGCCTCAGGGACAGCATTTTAAATATTTGGGGTTTTTTTTGAGATTTCAGTTCCATTTATGAAGCCATCATTTGTATCCCATCAGCTGGACCATCAGAGGTACAGAATATGACTTTGGCCATGTCAGAAATAGTCTGTGGTTTAATGTTTTCCTCCTCTAAACCTACAGCTCCTAAGCCTTTTCTAAAGAGCTTGCATTGTACGAGTAACTCAGATCAGTGGCACCTGTGCAGCACTGAAATTATCCTGGCACTGAAAGGAGCTGGGAAGACCAGCTCAGAGAGGAGGCAATTTATCACTTGCAAATGTGGTTTTAATGAACTGGATATCATCATTTCCAGCAATCTTTCTGGATGATACGATTCTGAAAGAGAGAAGCAGATGTTGGTGGAGATTACTGCGCAGTGGAATCTGTTTGGCACCAGGTCCATGGTTTTTGCTGGATGTTTTTCCCCTTGCAGAAGGATGGAGATGTTTATTGCTCAATGGGCTGGAGCAGGAACTCTTTAATAAAACAAAATTAACAGTGGGGTTTTGTGTTGAACCTCTGGGGTTTTGTGTTGAGCTTCTGAGGTGAGGCAACCCTGGTGGAGGTCCCCTGGGCCAGGCCAGGTTTGGGAGGAGAGCAGGCTTGGGGATGCTTTCAATTAACACAGGAAATTAATTAAGTGTTGAGACTGCTGAGCCAGGACTCTGTGTGACCATTTATGAGTTTACAGACACCAGGACTGAATCAGCCATCAAGTATTTCCATGGCAGTGGGAACAATTAAAATAGATAAAGCAAGGTGCAGAGCTGCTGTTAATGAGCTCTTTGTGACACCTCTTCATTACATCTTTGTGATTCCTGTGGGTGTTTAATGGGATCAAAAGCCTTGGAATTAAGGTGTGATATGGATCCCTATTACTNACTCAGTGCTCTGGGCTGGGCACAAGGTGGGCACTGGGCACAGCTGGGACTCCATGGGCTGGCAGGGATTTTCCAGCCTCAGTGACTCTGGGATTATCCAATTTTAGCATTCTATGCTGTCTCAGGGATTCATTTTTATTTTATTATCCCTATACTCGTTTTACATGATCTCCCTGAGCTGTAAATGCATGAATTCCAGGAGATGTTATAAATTATTGCAAAATATTCTATTTTCCCTTTTCCTTCCCTCTTTTAGGTAATACAGCCAAGGTGTTCATTGAGGTGAAGGATGAAAATGACCATGCACCTGTGTTTACCAAAAAAATGTACATTGGAGGGGTGTCTGAAGATGCCAGAATGTTTTCTTCTGTGCTTAAAGTGAAGGTAAGGCTGAAGTTTTTGTTATAACCTTCCTTCACTTACAGGGGAAAATTTGTACAGAGGGAAAATTTGTACTCACTGGTTTGATTTTTTACAGGAAATTTTGAAATTTGCATCTTCTAAAGCTGCTTGATGGTCGATGTTGGCACAAGGATGATTTTGAGTTAAAACCCAGGTTTTGTTTGTACTCAAGTTGAGGTGCTTGTGTCTCATGCCAGCTTCTAGCTCTCATTTTAGCTCTGCTAATATTGAAATACTTGGTTTATGTTCAATGCCAGTTTTCACCTGAAGTTTTTTTTTTTATTATTTATTTTGGTGGTACCTTGTTTAGGTTGTAAAGGAGAAATCCAGCAACTTTAGGTCTGCAATGAGAGGAAAGTGGGCATAAAATTAACCATACATAGGGTTGTTTTTTTGTTTTGTTTTTTTTTTTTTTAATTTTGGTGGTACCTTGTTTAGGTTGTAAAGGTGAAATCCAGCAACTTTAGGTCTGCAATGAGAGGAAAGTGGGCATAAAATTGACCATACATAGGGTTGGGGTTTTTTTTTTGTTGTTTTTTTTTTTAAGAGAGAAAATTAATGGAAATATAACATACAGACTACAATTTGCATCAGACATTAATAGCCAAGAGTAAAAGCTCTTTTTTTTCAATAAAACAAATAAATGGTGTGTTTAGAGCACCAGGAATGATAAAAGGGTCAGAGCTTAATAAAGTTGTTCCTAGCTGGGTGTTTTTTTTTTTTTTTGTTGGTTTCATGAGAGTCCTTCCCAAAATAAGCCCAGAAATGGCAGAGAAGTGAGGAATTAGGAAGCTTCTACTTCGTCAAAATTAGGAATCCAAGAATCGTGTCAAATCCATGAACTTTGGAACTCCTGAAGAATCACAGAATGGTTAAAGTTGAAAAAGACTTTTAAGACCATCAAGTCCAACCATCCACCAGCACCACTGTGGTCACCACCAAAAGTGTCCCCAAGCACCACTTCCACACATTTTGGGACACTTCCAGGGATGGTGACTCCACCACTGACCTGGTCAATGCTTAACCACTCTTTCTGTGAAGAAATTCTTCCAATTATTCCATCCAAACCTCCTCTGGAACAACTCAAGGCTGTTTCCTTTCCTTCTGTCCCTTGACTGATCCCCACCTGGCTCCATCCTCCTTCTAGGGAATTGTAGAGAGCAGATAACAGGACAGAGGCACTGGAGTAGATAAAAAATTCTGGAAAGCAAAGTAATTTAGGGAAAGGAACGTTTTGTTCCATCTGAAAGCAAATGAAACATGAGGCACAAATGTCAAATCACATTTGGAGTCGTCCCACGAAATGTGGACAGGCTGTGAAATCCTTCCTGGTTTTCTAAGAGGATTTCTTAGGCACAGGTATTTGTGTGTCAGTCAGGGGGATAAGAAATGGGTGGAGAAAAGCTAAGGGAAATTTGGGGGTGATGAGGGGAATCTGCTTTTGCCCTTTAGAAACATTTGACTCAGAACAGGTGATCAGTCTACAAAGGAAGAGCAAAAGAAATGTCAATTTTGTGTCTCTAAGCTTTTTCTATTCCAATACTCCCTGGCACAAAACGGAATGAGGCCTAAACCAGGAGTTGGTATTAGTGGATGGCATTCAACATAATTGTGTGTTTAGTGAAAGGAAAATTAGAAATAATTAAGAAGTGCTCTTGTTGCAGAGGATCAGGCTGGAATTTATTGTTGTAGCACCGAGCATTTGCAGCAGTCAGTGCTCGTTACCTTTTTTCCTGGCCTTTAGAAAGCAAAAGTAATTGCTCTGTTAGTTAAACACAATCCCCATTCCAGCCTGGTTTAAGAATAATTAATTGAATGAATGTCTGTTCTTGAGGAGTAGAATAAAATGAGCAGCTTTCCAAGTTGAAATTTAGGAGAACATTAATAAAGTACATGCAGAGCTTGCACTGTAGAAATTATTCAGGTTTGGATTCCAGGGGGAAATTCAGGTTCTTAGGAGGTGTTTTTAATGCATTTGCTTTCATCTTCTGCATTAATTAACAGTTGCTCACTTTCTTTCACATCATCTGAGTGATTTTGAGAAGAAAGTGATTTTCTCAGTGTCTTCTTATTATTGCTGGCACTGATAACATCCTTGATGAGCCTCAAACGTGGGATATTGGAATCAGAGAATCCTGGGGTGGTTTGGGTGGGAAGGGACATTAAAACTCATCCAGTGCCACCCCTGCCATGGCAGGGACACCTCCCACTGTCCCAGGCTGCTCCAAGCCCCAGTGTCCAGCCTGGCCTTGGGCACTGCCAGGGATCCAGGGGCAGCCACAGCTGCTCCGGGCACCCTGTGCCAGGGCCTGCCCACCCTCCCAGGAACAATTCCTAATTCCCAATATCCCATCCATCCCTGCCCTCTGGCAGTGGGAAGCCATTCCCTGTGTCCTGGCCCTCCATCCCTTTCCCAAAGTCCCTCTCCAGCTCTCCTGGAGCCCCTTTAGGCCCTGGCAGGGGCTCCAAAGACTTCCCAGGGCTTCTCTTGTCCAGGCTGGCCAATCCCAACTCTCCCAGCATTTCAAATGACCCAGTGCAAAATTACAGCCTCCAAAAACAACCCAAAAATCCCACAGAGAGTTCTTCTTTAACAGGACATAATAACTTATGGGGATAATTAAGGACTGTAGTCTTTAATTATTAACAGAGTAGTTGATGTAGATCAGTTTTGGATCAATTGATCCCAAATACACCACTGAACATTCAGATGCTTGCCTTTGGTTGTTTCAGTCATGCTCTGCTCTGTCTTGAACAAAATTTCACCAGTAATAAAAATAATCACACACCAAAAATAAATCAAATTTATAAAAAAAAATAAGGAGAGAAGAAAACTAATCCTGAGTCCATAATCTTCCACACAAATTGAATGTAGAAACAAATAGACCAATAAAATATTGGATAAAAACTTCTCTCATCATCCAAACAGTTGATATGTACCAAGGCCAATCTTATGGAGTTTCTCCCAACTCTCTAAGGTCATTGGGTTTGCTGCCAGCAGCATCCTCTTAAATACATTAATTGGAGTATAAAAGCCTTTTAGAGGAGGATAATGAGCTGCTGTGCTCCAAATTCGTAGTAAGATTCCTCTAAGTCGATAAAAAGGACGCTTAAGCTCAACAGAATGCCACAAATCATTCTCCAAAAGTCATTTTTAATCAGAATTAATTTGGGGGGTGATAAACCACATGAATTATTCTCTATGGGTCTGATTGGATTATGAGCAGTGGCCTCTGAAAGCTGGGAGGTACTGATGCTCCAAGAAAAAAAAAAAAAAGGGATATATTTGAATAAAAAGGCAATTTTTAGCAAAGGATTTGCTCCTTGCTGCTTGAATTCCCCTTCTCTGCAATTCCCATGTTTTACCCAGAATTTCCAATGTGTTTGAGAGCCCATTTCCTTAATTAAAGACCTTTTTGTGCTTTTCATTAGGAATATACTAATTAAAACCGGATGTAGCATGCATAGCTTCTAATTATGAATTCTGTGCCTTGATCTTTGCTTTGTGTTTCCTTGTGTTAGAATTATTTCATTTTTCACTGGTATTTTCATGGAACTCCTGTTGTTCCCCCTCAGAATTCCAGCCAGGCTTCCTTGAGCCCCAAACACAATATTTTCAATCTGCTCCAGGAAACAAACCCACAAAAGAATCTTTAGGGAAATTACCAGCAGGAATTGGCTTTTCCCTGTAATGGAATGTTATTAGCTCTTGCTTTTTAACTATTAACAGTATTAACCTCTGCTTTTCTTCCTTTATTTATTAAATTACTGAATTATTACAGATTTAAATGAGGAAATATCAGAAGTTCTAATTCTAGTGAAGAAAGAGAATTGTCTGAATTCCTGCTCAGTTTATAGAGGTGGTTTTGTCTAAAAATGTTTGCAGGGAAGGAATCTTGCCTAAATAATGCCAGTGAATCCAAGGTTCTGGAATTGGCTGTATTTGATGGAAATGCTTTGATTCTTACAATATTTTCATTCCAGCTCTTTCCTGTGCTCTTTGCCCCTTTCTGATCAAATTTTTCATGGAACTTTATCCTTTATTCCCTTTGAATATCCTTTATTGGATATCCTTGGAATCTCTCGACAGAAGAGAGCAAAATAAGCCAAAGCCATTTTAAGCTGCAGGTTCTGGCCCTGAGGACACACAGGCAAGCAGGAATTCCTCTTTTCTTCACCTCAAAAGCATCTTAGAGATCCCATAATAAGCTAAAACAATGGATAAAAGAAACAGTTAAAATTCCTGGACAGGGAGAGAATACCAAAATTGGGTTTTTTCCACAGATCTGTTATTAAATCTCCTTTTTTTTTTTTTTTTCTATCTGTGCCTATAACCTGTACATTTCTTTTGATATTTCCTTTTCCTTGGGATGACAAGGGAATCTTCAGAGTGGCACATTCTGGAATTCCAGAGATTCCAGCTTGGGCACCCAGGAGAGCTTTCAGGGTAACATTTGGCTCATCCCTCCTTTGGCTGTTGCGCAACTCATGCACAAAACTGAACTGGTTTGCCAGTCACAACCTTTCCTTCCTTAAAATGTGATTTATGGATCCCAGAGTAGGGAGAAAAGATGCTTGGTAGGAGTAAAAATCTCCTCTGAAAGCTCATTGCAGTGACAACAGTGCAGCCTCCAGCTGCTGGAACATCTGGCCCCCAAAAAAGCTGTGTGCTCTGCTAAGACAAATATTACAGAAATGCCAGGCATTTTTCCTTCAAAAATCATATTCCTGCTTTTTATGTTGGCTTCCTGAACTTTTTACTCTTAGATCTAAGCTCTCTTAACTTCCCTATTATTTTCCTCTGGCAGCAATCAGAGAATTCCCAACCCTTTGGGATTTTTTCCTATGTAATTGAAGATTATTTCAATTGCTTTGTTGTTTGGGGGCATTTTGAAGACTGGTGGTCCTGCATGTGCCTTCCTGAGTAAAGGCTCCTAGAGGGGCTGGGAGTGGGGAGTGTGCCTGGATCATTCCCATCCCATAGAGGAAATCCATGTGTGTGGCCTTTACTTCCTCTCACACACACACAAAGTTATTCCATCAAGCACTAACTGCTATTGGCCAAAGAAAAATGGCAATAAAATCAATTTTTCTAATTATTTGTTTGAAAACCCAGCTTTGGGAACCCCTCTTATTCAACACCTTTTCCCATGAGACAGCCTGTCAAAAGGAATCCCCGTTTCCTTTGGCACCTGGGAGGTTTTGGCCACCACTGGAGGACAAAGTCAGCAATTCCCATTCACCTGATTTCTTCCTGCCTGTGTTTCTCAGAAAATTCCTGGCACTGAGGATGCTGGGAATGGGCCAGGCAGTGATCAGTATCAGTGATGTAGTGATATACAAATTCAAAGCAATATGAATATAGATATGAATATTAATGAATATATGAAAATAACCATCAGTATACTATAATATAGATATATTAATATATATTGATATATTATATATGGTATATTTTATGTTAAATATAAATTTAATATGAATATAATTTTTTTTAAAAATCAAGGCTACAAATTCCTGAGGCAGCCAGTGGCAAAGCAAGGTGAGAAGCAGGAGTTCCAAAGGGCTTGAGCCAGATGAGGGTGTAAAAGAGCATGGAAGTGAAGAAACACAAGAAATAAAGGAAAATTGCAATGGCTACCCCAAATTTCCAGGCTTAGGTGTCAGTAGAACACTCAGTGAAACCTCCCCTAAAACAGGCCAGTGGCAGCTGCGCCTGAAAACTGGAAATCTGCAACAATCTGGAAATTCCTACCAGCAAAAATGGTCTGGTTCTAAAAGCTGCTTTATGTGCCAGCCACTAATTGGGAACATTGGAGCTGCCATCTGCTAGGAAGAGGGGAAAAAACCCTCAGCAGCCCAATTCCAACCCTGCCATTTTCCATGCCCTGTTAGCAGCCTTGGGCTTGTGGTTAAGGGTGAGGCAGGTGGAAAACGTTTCAAATTAACAACTGCATTTCACTCTGAGCAGCAAATCTGGATTTAGCTCAGGCTGATAATGCTAAAAACTGGGATCATCAATTGTTATGCACCTTCAGGAGTTACTGATAATTTTTATGCTCATCCCAATCATGCCACTGGTGGTTTTTGGTGACAGGGTCAGAGTGCTCTGTCACACCAGGTGGGGTTAACCAGCCACCCTGGGTGTCTTGCCATTGAGCTGTGCTTGTGCAGTCACATGGAGCCAGAGATTAATTAATTTATGCTTTAAAGGCATCATTTGTTGGGCCTTCTTGCAAAGGAGAGAAAAAGAACGGGTTGATCACTGAGAGAGCAGAAAGCTTTGGGTTGGAAAGGACCTTACAGCCCATCCAGTGCCACCCCCTGCCATGTCAGGGACACCTTCCACTGTCCCAGGCTGCTCCAAACCCCAAAGTCCAGCCTGGCCTTGGGCGCTGCCAGGGATCCAGGGGCAGCCCCAGCTGCTCTGGGCACCCTGTGCCAGGGCCTGCCCACCCTCTGAGTAAAAATATCCTCACTGCTCTTGTGCTGGGATTAGGGAGCATCCTTCTATTTGTGCCTTGATCTCCTCAGTGGGAGGGTTTGTGAAAGGGCTGGAGGCAGCAGCAGCAATCCTGACCCAACTCCCTTTGTGTGGGCACACTTGCACTTAATCATGGGAGGCTGGAATTTGTCCTGGTAATTCCTGAGATCATCCATATTTATCAGCCCTCAATCACAGCAGGATTTGGGAGACATCTGTATTTCTTGTGCAGAACAAAAGGCAGATATGCTGCTGGAATATTAAGATTAAGTGCAGCTCTTTCTCTTCTTTGACAGTCATAATGCAACTCTTGAGATGTCATAGATCTCTTCCTAATGAAGTGTCAAAAATATTTACCTTCAGGACAAATTACAGGAATAGCAAACATCCTTCCTAGGATTAGAGAAGTTTGGGAGGTTCCTGGGAGCAGCTCACAAGCTCTCTCTGCTGGTCCTGCCAAGCCCAGTGTCCCTAGGTTTGATCCAAAGAGCAGAGAAAGGGGGAAATGCAAACAACAAGTTAAATATTTGAAGCTGGAATCTGATCATTTTTCCAGCCTGTTTGGCACCTGTTTGCTCACCTCTGGGTGGATGTGGAAAGAGCCTGAGCTGTGATGATGCTGGGGCTGTTGATGGCTCTGGGGTGGCACTGAGCTCTCAGAACTGGTGGCAATTAACTCAGAGCCTGTCCACCAGCTCGAGGCACCTGAACGCTGCAGGACTTGACAAGCTGTGAGCTTCAAATGTCAAAAAGCCTCTTTCACTGGAGTTCAATGCCTTAAACTCAGCTGCAAGACTTGAACATCTCATTAGTGCTGAGCTCCAGTGCCCTGAGCTTTGTGCAGAAGGCCTGACTTCATTTAATGCCTGTGCCTGCAGCAGCAATACCTTAATTTGGATCCAAATTTTGTTTGTTTTTAGTCACACACGTCTGCAGGCGTGAAATGCTGAAGGTGAAATTGATTTCTGGTGTCATTGAAAGCAGCGACTATTAAGAGCCATAGCTTTTATTGAGAGAGAATTTGCCAATATTAAAAATATGATGGGCTTCTGACCCAGCTGAACCAACCTCATAAATCCATTTTAACAAAGAAATTGGCTTTTTATTGGAAGGGCATCATGCTCCTCTCCAGGGCACCTCTAGGGAGCCTTTGGACTTCACTGGGCATTCAGTGGGAAGCTTGGCTCGCTCACAGATGTCCTCAGAGGAGCTGGATCAGACATTGCTCCTGTGGCTGCTGCTGGGTCCCTCATGTGCCATGTGGGATTACAGGAATTCTGTTGTTCTTTTCCCCCCAGCTCCATTACCAACATGCAAAGTTGAGTGTGATGAACCAGAGGATTTGGCCAGGCAGGATTATCTGGATTGGTCATGGCTTTATCTTGAGCTGTGTGGTATGAGCTGAACTTACCCTGGAATCCCAGGATGGTCTGGGTTAGAAGGGACTTTAAAGCCCATCCATTCCCACCCCTGCCATGGCAGGGACACCTTCCACTGTCCCAGGCTGCTCCAAGCCATGTCCAACCTGGCCTTGGGCACTTCCAGGGATCCAGGGGCAGCCCCAGCTGCTCTGGGCATCCTGTGCCAGGGCCTGCCCACCCTCCCAGGGAACAATTCCTTCCCAATATCCCATCCATCCCTGCCCTCTGGCACTGGGAAGCCGTTCCCTGTCTCCTGAACCTCCAGGCACAGCTGAGGTGCTGCTTTAATTTTTGTCTTTGTTTCTCACCATCCAAACATCAACCTGGCATTTCTCTCCAGCCACTTCCTTGAGTTCAGGTTGGATATTAGGAAACGTTTCTTCATGAAGGAGTGGCAGAGCATTGGAAGGGGGCTGCCCAGGGAATGGTGGAGCCACCAGCCCTGGAAGTGTTCAAGGAATGAGAGGATGTGGCACTGCAGAATGTGGTTTAATGGGCAAGGTGACGATCAAAGGTTGGCTGGGGTGATCTTGGAGATGTTTTCCAACTTTAAAAATTCCATGATTCTATGACATAGCGTGTTTTCATATTCATTTCTTCCTTCAGCAATTTATTTATGTGGAAAGCCAACAATTTTCCTGACTCTCCACCTGTCAAGCTCCCATCTGCTGGCTCTGGGATGTCATGGGGTTGTATTTCCCCGTGCCAGCTGGAAAGCTGGAATGCTCTGGAAAAGCCCACTGACATCTCTACTTTTTTGACTGACAGAACAGAGTAAATTTCAGAAAGCTTTTCAACCTTCCCACCTTTCCTAAAATCGCTAATAAAGGAGTTTGAGCTCACCCAGGAGGCAGCATTCTCAGTTTTAAAAGCCTTAAAACACTACAGATCTGGAGAACAAAAACAACACATTTTATATTTATGCTTTTGGTAGTCAACCCAGATGAAGCTTTGTGAATTTAGAAGAAAGCAAAATATTGAGAAGGTGGGAATTTAACTACTTGTGTGTCCGTGACGAGTGACAGCCAGTGTCATTCCAGGAGCTCATCTTTTGGGCTGTTCTGAATGAAACTTGCTCTTTCCAGCTAAACCAGCCTGGATATTATCCATTAAGTGCTGGATGGTTCTGTCTGGGAATCTGGGCTGATAGGAGTTGGAGTAGCAGGGAGCATACACAGCTTTGAGTACCTGGATCGCTTATCTGGTGCTGGTATTTCCTGAAAAATTATCTGAAAAATGAATAAAAAGCCAGAAGGGATGATTTCCACCATATAGAACTTGTTCAGTGCTGGTGAGGAAACAATTAATGATGATTAATGGCCCCCTGTTGAAGGCTTAATGACCTTGAACAGCTAATTCTCTTTTAGTAGCCGTGGTGTCTCACAAACAGCTCTGCTCTCTGTGAGCAGGGACAGCACCCAGGGAATGGCTGGAGCTGGGTCAGGCTGGAGATCAGGAAAGGTTCTTCCCCCAGAGGGTGCTGGCACTGCCCAGGCTCCCCAGGGAATGGACACAGCCCCGAGGCTGCCAGAACTCCAGGAGAGTTTGGGCACCACTCCAGGGATGCACAGGGTGGAATTGTAGGGATCAGGAGTGGGATCAGTGATCCCTGTGAATCCCTTCCAGCTCAGGATATTCCATGATTCTACAAACTCTTCATGCTGACACAAACCCTTATTATTTTTCATTCTTAAGTCGTGGCACAGTATGGATTTTCCATGGGTTTTACATTCACCTTTTCAAAGTTAAAGCTGGTTTTTATTCTGGCATTAGCTTAAGCGACAGGCCTCAGGAGCAGTGCCAATATTTCCATAAAAACCTGCTGATAGATCCTGAAGTATCCCAGATGTTGAGGCCATGACCAAGACTAATGAGTGCTCAGGCATTAATTAGCTCCCACCTCACTGATCCCTGGAAGGAGCACAGAAAAGCTCTGTCAGAGTCCTTGGAAATGCTTCCCTCTGGATACAGGTTGAACAGGAGCATAAGGACTGAGGCTGGAGAGGCCAGGATGGGGCTACACAGAGTTGTCAGGAGCAGGGAAGCTGGAATAACAATTCCTGGGGCTGCCTGGTTGATGCCAGCTCTGCATCCTGATCCAGTTCAGCAACGGTGCCAGGGCAGCTCTGTGTCCTGAACTGGGGTGCCCAGCAGGTCCCTGTGCACCACTGCAGGAATGCCACTCAATCCTTCCTTATTTTAATAAAAAGTTATTTATTTGATTGCACCACAAGTACCTCTGCTCCATCAGAATATCTCTAATATGAAGGACGTTCTTGTGCAAGTCTGTGCCCGGGTTGCTGAGATGGTTTTTTCTTTGATAATTCCTTTTCAATGAGAATTTGGCAGCAGAGTTTTCTCAGAATTAAGCAGTTCTTAGGTATTGTTTCAGACTTGAAAGTCAACTTATATTTTTCTACTTTTAACTTTTTTTTTTCTTTCTTCTGGAGTCGTTTAATGCCAACAGAGGAGGAAGAAATTGCTGGAAAAGCAGAACTGAGTGCAGCAAAGTTAAATGAAGCATTTAAAGTAGCAGCCATATCTGTGCTCTGGGATCTAATGTTTTAAATGTCAGAGTGGCAGAAATTTGCTGGGCCAAGATGTAACTTTATTTAAAGGACAAGGTTAATGGCTCCTTCCATGCATATTTACCTTGTTTGCCTCTGCTTGTTTCGTTTTCCCCATTAGGCCAATGATAAGGACACTGGGAATTACAGTGCCATGCAATACAGGCTCATCATTCCCCCCATCAAGGATGGCAAGGAAGGCTTTGTGATCGAGGCTTACACGGGGCTAATCAAAACTGCCATGCTCTTCAAAAACATGAGGAGATCCTATTTCAAGTTCCAGGTCATTGCCACTGACGATTACGGCAAAGGGCTGAGCAGCAAAGCAGAAGTGCTCGTAAGTATCAGCTAGGGATTATTATTATGGAATAATTCCTGAGGAAATTCAAACACTGCAGGAAGTTTAATTCCAGGCAGACCTAGAGAAAAGCCATAAAGTGCTTGTGCTTAATTTTTTGAAGGCAGTGGAATAAAGCTTTTCCTTTCTTAAGCCAAAAGATTTTGTGACATGTTGGAGGGAGTCCAGGGGAGGCACCAGGATGAGCAAAGGGATGGAGCAGCTCTGCTGGGAGGAAAGGCTGGGAGAGCTGGGGGTGTTCAGCCTGGAGAGCAAAAGTTTTGGGGTGATCTCATCATGGCCTTCCAGGACCCAAAGAAGCTACAAGAAGCATAGAGAGGCTTTGGACAAGGGCCTGCAGTGGCAGGAGAAGAGGGGATGGCTTCCCACTGCCAGAGGGCAGGGATGGATGGGATATTGGGGAGGAATTGTTCCCTGGGAGGGTGGGCAGGCCCTGGCACAGGGTGCCCAGAGCAGCTGGGGCTGCCCCTGGATCCCTGGCAGTGCCCAAGGCCAGTTTGGGCTTTGGGGCTTGGAACAGCCTGGGACAGTGGAAGGTGTCCCTGCCCATGGCAGGGGTGGCACTGGATGGGATTTAAGGTCCTTCCAACCCAAACCACCCCATGATTCTGTGTCCCTGCTGGTCATGTCCAAGTTGTCTTAGTTGCTTATGTTAAGGAATAATTTTAGGCTGAGAATGAACTGTTCAGTTCCTGAGAAAGCAGCATTTCAGAACTGACATCACCTTTAGGCATCAGGCTCATGGTTTTGTGCTGCTCAAAGAACATTGACTTAGTCCAGGCACTGAAACCATCCAATTCCTTAAAACCTATAAACTTGATGGATTGTCTCAATATTAGCATAATGTGAAAGGGATGAAGTGCATTATCCACTTCATGGGAACACTGTCAAAGGATACAGATGAGAGCCAGAGTCCTTGGTGTGGTGAGTTCTGCAGGAGTTTGCCAAGTAAACATAAAGGATGACACCCTCATGCTTGACCTCCCAAAATGATGGGGCATTCTCAGGTAATTTGGGCACTAATGGGATATTAAAATATAGCCAGAAGGAATCGACATTAACATTAGAAAGTGAAGGATGTCTCATTAATTTATAGAGGTTTTTTCCTGATGTCTGGCTGAGGGATGAGCAGTGCACCCAGCTGCTTTGAGCAAGGCCTGGAAACTTGAAGGAGCTGGAGATATCATTCCAGACTGACCCCATGTTGCCTAGAACACTGGCACATGGACCTGTTGGAATGACTCCAGGAGAGGCACCTGGATGGGCAGAGGGATGGAGCAGCTCTGCTGGGAGCAAAGGCTGGGAGAGCTGGGGGTGCACACCTGGAGAGGAGAAGCTCTGGGGTGACCAAATTGTGGCCTTGCAGGGCCTGAAGGAGCTCCAGGAAATACAAACAGACAATTTTCAAGGGATGGAGGGACAGGACACAGGGAATGGCTTCCCACTGACAGAGGTCAGGGCCAGATGGGGGATACTGGGAAGCAATTGTTCCCTGGGAGGGTGGGCAGGCCCTGGCACAGGGTGCCCAGAGCAGCTGGGGCTGCCCCTGGATCCCTGGCAGTGCCCAAGGCCAGGCTGGACAGGGCTTGGAGCAGCCTGGGACAGTGGGAGGTGTCCCTGCCATGGCAGGGGTGGCACTGGATGGGCTTTAAGGTTCCTTCTGCCCAGGCCATTCTGGGATTCTCTGATTTTATGCACCAAGCATGATCCATACACTAAAATCCTTTCCCATTATTTTAACAGGGTTTTTCTTCTGTGGGGCCAGGGGCTCAGGCTCTCAGATGTTATTTCTTTCAAAAACAGCTCAAAAAGTGCACAGAGAGCAGAGAAATTAACTTAATTACTCCCATGCAAAAGAAGAAGATATGGGGGAAGAAGATAGGACTGGGAGGAGGTCTGGGGAGAAGAGGCAGGTCACCCACCACCAGAGGGACAGTGCTGGGAAGAAGCTGAGCAGAGCAAGGTATCCTCCAGAGCTGGGACCAGGATGCTTCCCCAGAGCCTGGCACAGCTCTGGGAGCAGCAGGATCCTCCAAATCCCCTGGTCAAAGGTCTTCACGCTGGTGGGGACAATCCATGGGAAGGACACCAGGATGGCTCAAGTCAGACACCTGTGGCTTGACAGTTTGCTTCCATGTGATGGAGTTTTCCTTCTCAGCATCTGTGAGATGAAATAGACACAAGAATTATGTTTTTAAATGAGTTTGCTGCAAGGAAGCACCTAAAGGTGCTGAGGAAGGGCAGGTAGTGGAAATTCACTATCATTATTTGAGATCATGGATATCATCTTTACATCTTTATGATATCAAATGTTTGTTGGGGTTTGAGGAGGCTGCAAGGCCCCTCCTCATTCAGGTCCCAGCTACTCCCAGGAATCCATTGGTGCCATATCACAATCAAGAGTCTTTGTAGGCTCAGCCTTGCTGAATTTAAAACTTGGGAAGTGCCTAATGAGCGAAGCTTGGGATCAAAGGGATATCACTCGTGGGCTAGAGGTTACCAGCAATTTTCTGCTTTGCCTGCCTTTACAAATGGGGATAACAAGCAAGTTATTGTTACCATGGAAACCTCAAATGTCAGTTGATTTTTGTCCAACACCCTTGGTTTCCTATAACTTGTCATGAATGTGTGTTTATCCCTGGTTTTGTACATGAACAAGTGATGATAATTGTGATTTCTTCCATATTAAAAGAATTACTGCCTTTGTTTTTGGTGCTGCCTTTACGCTGTTTTCAGTTCCTGGGTGCACAGTGGTTGCTTGAATTGGCTAATGTAATTAATTCTATTAAATTAATCATTGCTTTCCAGTTCCGTTGCATGATTTTTATTTGGAGCTCATTATAATTCTGTGTTTCTTACACAGAAGCCTGTACGTGCTGATCAGGGCATCTGATGACATTTCAAGAACATTTAAATATTTAAAGTTGGATTAAGCTTCAAAGCTGGTGAATCAGTGTTTGATGTGGAAGCACATTTAGGTTTTTCTGCTGCTGTGCTTCCAGGGCTCCTCTTTGGAAAATCAGGGCTTGTTTATTTCTTTTAGAATCGACCAACCCTTGATTTTTAATTTTACCAGCTTTAACATTGGCCTAGTTTTCCAAATTTTCCTCCAGAATCCTCCACAGGATTGAAGTGATGTTGAGTTCATAGTGAAAAACAAAAATTGCCAGATATTTGCTCTGAGGTTACTCCATACCTCTGTGGAAAACTGAAATTTAATTTTATTCTAACAAAGCACACAAGTATTGAGTGGATTAGAAGCATTTTTTCCTCTGTTGTTTCTCTTTCTTTCTTTTTCTTTTTTTTTTTAAGGAAAAAGCTCAGTTGAAAAATGTGCAGTTTTACGATAGAGGGAGAAGCTAAAACAATTGGAGATTAAAATAAAACCTCTCACTGATCGCTTCAATGTAAATGAACAATTTCCTTCCTGATTGTCTAACAAAGTAGCATTGATTTTGTGGAATTAATCCTGTATTTCCATTTCCCTTGGTGCACATTGCATGGCTCCAAGAGAGGATTTTCCTGGCATCCAAACCACCCAAATGCTCAGCAGTAATTTTGAATACAGCCCATGGGAGATCTGGGATTCTCTAAGTGGAATCTAAACTAAGAGCAGCTTTTCCTGTCCCCACCTTAAAAATCCATAATTCTAATGCAGACCTGGAATTACAATTCCATTTAAATCTTTGATGTTTGTGGGCTTTGGCTGCAAGATTTCCCAGCTCTCCTATTTGGAATTAAAAGGAGAAATGTGGATATCAGGGCATGGTGTGGAGGCAGGAAAGGAATTTTTCCATTGCTGTTGGATGGGAGGGGGCTGTGCCTGGCAGTGCCAATTGAATTTTCCTGTTTCCTTTCCAGGTCTCTGTGGTCAATCAGTTGGACATGCAAGTGATCGTCTCCAACGTTCCTCCCACCCTCGTGGAGCAAAACAAAGACCAACTCATTGGGTAATCAATTGATTTCCTCTCCAAATATCAGACAATTCCCTGGCTTTGGGATAGGATGGATCAGGCAGTAAGGGAGGTTTTTTTATCTGGTCAGTAAGAGTCCCCAGACACCACATCAGCAGCAGCTTCCAGGGGTCAGGTTTGCTCTTCTGGCTTCTTTTTGTAACACAGAGACAATTTTCTCTACTTGCTGTCATGGAATTAGCTAATATGGGATAGAAAATGCTGTAGGAAATAGTCTGTAACCAGTCTTTGTCCCTTTTTTTGTCATTTCCATCAGTGATGAGTGGCACTTCTCAGATTCCCACAGGTCTGGTCCATCCTGCTTGTTGTTGTCCATAGAATTTGAAATATCTTGGGGTTGATGGTCCAACCAGTCATTGGAAAAGTCTCTGAGTGCCTCACATCTTCACTGGGCTAGGAAAAATTCCTGATGGATTTGCTCCTGGAGATCTGGGACATGTTCCCCTTTTCTCCCTCTGTTTTGGGCCAGGTGTGTGTTGGCTCTGAGAGATTTGAACAAAGTTGTTCAGGCTGAACTCACAGGGACTGCACTTCTTGAAACCAGGAATAACTTCCTGAAAGAAGGAATTGCCTAGAAATAGGAATAATTTCCTAAAAGGAAGAATTGCCTCGAAATACTAATGTCTTCCTGAAGGAAGGTATTGCCTAGAAATAGGAATAATTTCCTAAAATGAGGGATTGCCTAGAACCAGGAATAACTTCCTGAAAGGAGATATTGTCTAGAAATAGGAATAACTTCCTAAAAGGAGGCTCTACTGAGGTGGGGTCAAGCTCTTTTCTCAGGTAACAAGGGACAGAAGGAGAGGAAACAGCCTCAGGCTGCGCCAGGGGAGGTTTAGATTGGATTTTAGGGAGAATTTCTTCATGGAAAGGGTGGTTTCACCATTGAAAGGGGCTGTCCAGGCAAGTGTTGAGTCCATATGCCTGGAAGTGTTCAAAACCATGTGGAATTGGCACATGAGGACATGGGTTAGTGGTGAGCAGGGTGGTGGTGGTTGATGGTTGGACTTGGTGACCTTGGAGGTCACTTCTAACCCAAACCATTCTGTGAACAAAGCTTTGGAATGAGAACAAAGCTTTGGAACGAGTACAAAGTTTTAAAAACCCCACAATATTATCAGGTTTTGAGTTCTCCAAATCATCTTGGGAAGTCTTTACCTTCACAAACACCATGGGCACATTGTAGCTGGAGAATTTCTTTTCTAAGAGTAAGTTTTTAAGGACAGCCTTTTCCAGAAGAATAACATCAACTTATTTTAAAATTGGCCCATTCATTCCTGAAAATATTTGCAGAGAACAAATATTTCAAAAATAATTTTGTAGCTGTGTACAAAGGTCTATTTCACAGAGAAATCTATTTATTTCACTGCTCTCTTCAAATTTCTCATGTTTTCCTCCTAAATTTAAAAGATCACTCTCTCCCTGTTTTTATACAGGTTTAATAATTCGTGCAGCCCATAAAAACAAAATAGAATTTGTGATTTTTTTTGTGTGTGTGCAACCACAGGCAAAGAGAAAACAAATTATTTGGAATCTCAGACCAAAGTATTTTTGCCACTTCAAATAATGCAGTAAATTATAAAAATTAAATGTGTAATTAATTAATAGATAAAAAGACTATCATCAGCCCTGTCTAGTGGGATGTGTCCCTGCTGTGGCAGGGGAGTTGGAACAAGATGATCCTTAAGATCCCTTCCCAACATAAACCAGTCTGTGTTCTGTGAATTAAATTAGGTTACTCAGCTCTTTCTCATCTCATTTTGGCAAATATTAATCCCTGAAAATAGAACATTTAGCCAACAGTTGGTGATGGGGAATGTTAGGGAGGGGGGGTACATGAGTCATTTGTGGAATTACAGTGATTTTTCACAATAAAATAAATAGTGGTTTAAACAACTTTGGAGAAGAAGTTATCCCAGGTTCTGTCATTTTCACGAGGAGTTATGAGGTATTAAGAATTACATAATTCAGTTTTTCCACACTCAGCACAGCCACAGAGATGGGTGGAAGTTAATGGTCCATATAAAAGGAGTACAGCATGGGAAGAGAAGATTTAAAGCATCAATATTTGGCTTAGGAGTTTTTTGAGGAATACAATGGACTTGTCTTCCCTGGCACTTCCAATAGGATCTTTTGCAGTCATTCAGTGTTTTCCTCCAACTGCTTTAATTTCATCAAGCTTTTCATATTCTCTGGGCTGCACATCAATGTCCCATTTGCCATTTCTCTTGCCCACTTTAATTAAGGCTGTGCAGAGAGGCCCCTTTCTGTCTGCTGCAGGATGGGCAGAGAAAATAGGCTGAGGCTTCATGGAAAATTCAGTGTATGTTCCTCTCCTTCAGAAAGCTTGGTGGAGACAGACACCAGAGTGTTCTTGAAATATAGAAGTTTAGGGGAGTGCTTGTTTGCTGGGCAAGGAGCAGCATTTCATGGAATCATAGCATATCCTCCATTGGAAGCGACCCAGAGACATCATCAAATCCCACTCCTGAAATAAAACAGCCAAAGTGGTTCTCAGAGCATTTAATTCTTTGGTTTTCACGTGGTGGCCACTTAAAGCTCTGCCTAAAGTCAGATAAGCCAGACTGCCAAGAGAGCTCTGAGCTTCTCCCATCCTGCAAGGGAAGAAAACTGTCTTGGGAAGTAAATTCCTCTGTACACTCCTGTATAGATGTGCAGCTCTCCAGGGTCTCTCCCCTCACTTCAGCCATGCTTTTCTCAGTCCATTTTATGCTCTGAAAAGAATGTGGTGTTTCCCCAGGTGAGGAAGATCCATGCTGAACCCTCTAACCCAATGCAGAAGTGGCCAGGCAGGCTTTCCCCTGGCAATCCAAATGTAGAATCAAGTGCTGATTCTTGGAGCTATTGCTGAAGGAGGTTTTTTGGAATATGAACGTTGAACCTTTCAACTTAATGGTTTGCATATCTAAAGCTGACTGCCATCATTCTTCAAAGAAGCTCTACTTAATGCACAGAAACTGTGCTGCACTTAAAAGAGATGTTATAAAATACTACAGCAGTAAATACAGCTGTAAATTATAGATCATAATATACAGCACATGTATATTGTGCATCACATAAGATTTTATGTCTAATCATAGTATATGAGACAATAAATTTTATATCTGGGAGCTGGAACACACAGTTCAGGGAAGTGTTTCAGATGTGGATGATTTCCCTGCAGTTGTGTTTTTTCTTCTCCTCAGTCCCTGAATTGGTAAAAACTGAGCACATCTCAGCTGCAGGGTATAAATCACTCAGTCTTGTTACTCTTCCCACAGGAGAAGTCACATTCCGGTGCTCACTTTATGATTTTTGCCAGATAATTACTGAATTAAGTCTAATTACAGCTGACTTAGACTGTTTGCCTGTTGGGGTGGTGGCAGTGACCTTGCCCTTGAGCCCTTTCCACAGGTGGCACTTGGTTTCCTGCCCTTTATGAAACATTCCTGACTCACATGTCCATCTGTAGCTGCTTTGTCCTTTACCCATTACCTCTCTGACAGGAACATTTTGGAGTCACTTTGCTCCTGTCTCTCCACTCCACCTCCCCCTCCCCTTTTTCTCTGTCACTTCTCCACACTGTAATGTTTCATTCCAAATTAAATTGCAAACTTAGAAAAGGGATAGATTAGATAATAACAGAATTGATTGAATTAGATAAAATCTGATGAAATAAATAGATTAGGGGGACATTTGCCACCAACTGGCTGTCTCCTGTTTCATGTCCAGCCTGTCTGGCTTTGCTGGAAGAGTATCCCAGGGCTTCACAGAGCCTGTTCTACCCTCCCTCCTGAGCAATCAGGATGATTAATAACTGCAGGCCACCTTTATTAAGTTGGGTAATAGAGACCCAAGCTTCTACAACTCCAGCTTTTCCTCTTGCTGCTGGCTCTGGCAGCTGGGAAGCTCTGGTTCAGCGAGCTCCTGCTCTTGCAACTCCCGGGGTTGTGGTGCTAATGGATCTCTCCAAAGCTCTCTGATGCAGTGGATAAAGCTGTAAACTCCTGCTTTCCCCAGGAATTGCTGACAATTGCAGGAAAAACCCTTTTGTGCTGAGATCTGGAGATTGTCCTCGGGGTCAGAGGGGAGATGTCTCTGGGTATTACTCTTTGGATGAGCGCAGTGTTCCTTCTGCGACCGGGGCAAATGAGGCTGAAATAAAAAGTTAGAGTGTGTGTGGGGGTTTTGGAGGGCAAGATTTTACAGGATGAGCACAAAGAGAAGGAAAGCAACTTCAGCAGTTAGTAAGAAAGCAAATTTCCTTTCTGGTGTACAAACCAATCTGCTTGTAATGGTGCTGGGGTGACAGTGGGACTTGAATCTTAAAGGCCTTTTCCAGCCTTAATGATTCCTGATTCCCTGCTTTTATAGGATTAGGAGAAGTGGGTATAAAGGCTTTGGCTCTGGGTTGTTTTCTAAGTACTATTAATAATACTATTATGCAATATTACATATGTTTTTCTATGCAGAGGGAATTGTGTCTGTGCTGCTCCTTCCTGCTGAACATGTGTGTAGTAGAAAAATAACCTTTGTGAAAGGCTGTATAATTAAAGAGTGATGTTTTTAGGCTTGAAATAAACCCTAGGCACCACAGAATGAGCAGACCATTTCCTGAGCTCTATTTATGTTGTAATAAGGAATCTGGGAGCTGGGGCTCCAGTGTATCCCCCCAAATCTATCACTGACTGCACCAGAGGGGCTGGAATTGGTCCTTGTCTTTTTGGGAAAGTGCAGTTGAAAATCCAGTGGTTTCACTGTCAGTTATTAATCCCACAAAGATGCCACACAGCCAGAATTTGGCTGAAGTGGAGCAGAATTGAGGAATTATTAAAGCACTTGAAAAGTCAGTATTGGTGCTGATGGCGGGGGCTGGATGCTCTCAGCTCTGCATTGTTGCCAAATTTGTGTTTTCAAATACCTAGAATACAAATTTCTCATTATTATTGCACCAGGTTATTTTTGGGAAATAGAATTTTTGGCCAAAATTGTGCAGGATATTGAATCTTCAACACTACTCACTCCAAGGTTTTGGTAATCTGAGTCCTGAAAGAAAGAATGTTTGGGTCTTTTTTTTCCCATTTCTTAAAATATTTTATGTGCTCCAAAAACACAATAGGTTGTTAAATTCCTAAAGAACTTCTTGCTGTAAAGCCAGGGTGAACCCTTAAATTTAATCCTGTGTTCTCCAGGGTCTTGTCTGCCTGGAAGGGGATACAGGAGCCTCAGGTGTAAATAGAAACACATGGAGATGGCACTGAGAGCAGGCTGGGAATGTGGTGCCTTATCCAGGTTTTTGGGTTTGATCTGCTGCTTTCAGGGATGTTCCAGGAAGTACCAGTTCAGGAATGTTCTGAAAGCCCCTTTCCAGTACTTTCAGGAGATGTACATGAAGGTTGGAGGTGGGATTTTCACAAAAGTGGGAAGTGCCAGGATACAGGGAATGGCTTCCCAGTGCCAGAGGGCAGGGATGGATGGGATATTGGGAAGGAATTGTTCCCTGGGAGGGTGGGCAGGCCCTGGCACAGGGTGCCCAGAGCAGCTGTGGCTGCCCCTGGATCCCTGGCAGTGCCCAAGGCCAGGCTGGACACTGGGGCTTGGAGCAGCCTGGGACAGTGGAAGGGGTCCCTGCCCATGGCAGGGGTGGCACTGGGTGGGCTTTGAGGTCCCTTCCAACCCAGACCATTCTGGGACTTCATGGAGCAGAATTCCCCAGCCAAGGGACAGCTCAGCACACCAACACCCCTGTATTATTTGCCTTTCCATTTATTTTGCATCTAAAGATGAAAAACAATCACCTCAGGATTTTCAGGGACCTTTGGGCCTCAGGATCCCTCAATGACAGAGCAACTCCTCTTGTCCAGTGTCACTGCTGGGAACTGGGAGAGCTGTGCTCATGGGGATGCATTGGGAGGCATTTCCCTCACTACTGAGCAGCTCCTGTGGACTTGGAGCCATTGGAAAGGCTCTTTGCCTGTTCTGCTCCTGCTTCCACCTCTTACACACCACCTGGGAGGATGGGAATGACCCTTGTGGGATTAACGGGTGACAGACTAATTTTAATTTGAATTCTGCTGATCAGAACAGCAGATCTGCAGTTGTTACTTGAAAGTAGGAATCTAAAAAAACCTGGCTTTTGTGAGTACCACTGCAAGCAAGTGGCCATTTCCACAGGAGTGCTTTTAGCATCACAAGTTCAGCTGAAGGATTTTTCAAACAGCTCTATAGGGAACTGCCCTATTTTTAAGTGAATTCTTTAACTGCAGCTTTTCAGTCTTCAGTGTGATTTTATTCTCTGTTTTAACCTAAACATGCAATTTGTGTGTTTCAAATTGAACACTGCTGCCATTCTGCTGGACTTGTGGGGTTTCCTGCAATGTCAGTATAATCAATGGCTGCAGTGTACCCATTTCTCAGGAAGTTGTATCACAGAATTCCAGAATTGTTTGGGCTGGAAGAGACTCTAATGCTCATCTCCTTCCACCCCTGCCATGGGCAGGGACACCTTCCACTGTCCCAGGCTGCTCCAAGCCCCAAAGTCCAACCTGGCCTTGGGCACTGCCAGGGATCCAGGGGCAGCCCCAGCTGCTCTGGGTACCCTGTGCCAGGGCCTGCCCACCCTCCCAGGGAACAATTCCTTCCCAATATCCCATCCATCCCTGCCCTCTGGCAGTGGGAAGCCATTCCCTGTGTCCTGTCCCTCTATCCCTTTCCCAAACATTCTGTTTGTTCTTCAGTTTTAATAATGTTTCAGACAAATATATTCTCAAAGGCAATGAGTTCCAGCAGGATGGCAGGAATTTCTGAAGAAAGGGAATGTTGTTACTGATTCTCCCACACTATAACTTTCCAGCCTGATGGAGCATTTCTATCTTGGGTGTAATAAGAGTTCTGTACAAGGAAACAGGGACAGGACAAGGAGAAACAGCCTCAAGCTGTGCCAGGGGAGGCTCAGCTTGGACAGCAGCAGGAATTTCTCCATGGAAAGGGTGCTCAGGCCTTGGCAGGGGCTGCCCAGGGAGCTTTGCAGGAGCTCCCCATCCCTGGAGGTGTCCCAGGAAGGGTTGAAGGTGGCACTCAGTGCTCTGGGCTGGGGACAAGGTAGGCATCAGGCACAGGGTGGATTCTGGGATTCTGTGATTCCATGAAAAGCGTCTCCTGCAGCAAGAGAAGATGATTCAATGCTAATTATGGAGGCAAGTCCTTTACACATTTGTTCTGCCTGATACCTTGTGCCAAGCACCCTTCTGAGAATGGTCGTGGTTTCTTTTTAGCCATTTACACTCCCATCATGTTTGGTGAGGTTTTATAGTAATCTCCATATCCCAGATTGGTCCTGGCAGGTTTTCCCTGGGGGATTTATTGTTGCTGAGGTGTCTGTGACAGGTTCTCACCTTGGCTGCCAGTGCAGAGCATGCCAGAATCAGAGATAAGCAGAGTTTTCCATATCTGCAAACAACAGGAGAGCTTGTTCAGAGGACACCACTCCACAAGCACCGTGTCAGCCAATCTGTATCCCTATTTTCTCTGCAGTAATTCCATATATTCACTCCTCAGGTATGACCTGGCTCTGACATACTTGAATTCTTCAAGATCTTTTAGAAAAGCTTAAAAGCTTACAACGGGTTTTAAGAGCACACTAAATTTCCACACAAAGAGCATAGATGTTCTATGGATAAATGTGAATTGAAAAATCAGGAGCTGGTGGAAATCTTGTGTCAGGAAAAAAAAAAAAAACACAGCAGCAAAAATGTAACCTCAGCAACTACAGAAGGTTTTGTGTTGAACAAGTGACACCTTAAAGTCACTGATGACTTTTTTTGGGAGATGTGTCTTCCTCCACACCCTGGTGCATCCTTGATGGATCAGGCAACACATTCCCTGTAGTTCCCTTGCTTTTGCCTCCCAGCTCAGCTATTGCTTTTTGATTTTCTGATCATATCAACTACCCCAGGAAATTCTATATTTTCTTATAAGTTTAGGCAGAACTTTTATGCTTCCAAATGCTCTGGTTTATTTCTCCCTCCTTTTTTTTGCACAGAGTTGATGATATTTGCATTTATGCCTTTGTTTATAAAACTCTCTGTGGGCTTTGAGTGAACCTTTCTTGATCCCACGTTGGAAATCTCATCAACCTTTAGCAAGTCTGGTGGTTGTTGTTGTTTTTGTTGATGTTGTTTTTACCTCTAAATTCTATCAGCCTTTCTTTCCCCTGCTTGTGGAATCCTGCTGCAGTTTATTTGATTTTATTTCCTGTGGTAAAAGTGTCAGCCCAATATTCCAATTTCCTCCTGCCTGTAAAACCTGGTGCCTTTTGGAGCAGCAGGTGTTGCAGCCCCAGAAATGTTGTATGATATCGGAGGGCCGGATGAAATATCCCACCAAAAATCGTTCAAGTGGTTGTTTCTCTGGGTGAAAGTTTATGGGATGCACCCTGTGGAAGGCTGGAATGGAAGTGCTGGAATCATATAACTTAATAAAAGGCTGACAGGGGGATTTTGTGTGAAATATAGGTGGTGATTCCCATGAGCCATTTAAAACCGGACTGGGGTCATAAATACAAAGAGCTGGACTTAAGGACACAATTTCTGAGGACCTCTCCAAGCACTGCTGAACTCTCAGGAGTTCAGCCCTTCAGGGGTTACATGGAGCAGCAATTCCTTTTTGAAAGCACTCTGAAGGTCAAAATCCTTCTCATCCCTGTGGGTTTTACCTATCAGTACCTCCTTTGGGCTGGGGTCAGCGGTGAGCAGCACAAATCAAGCACTGCAGCTCTCCAGCTCCGTCTTCCCTTTAGGATTTTGGAACGCTACGTCCAAGACCAGATTCCGGGGGCGACGGTGGTGGTGGAATCCATCGGAGCACGCAGGTTTGGGGATGGATATTCTGAGGAGGATTACACCAAGTCCGACCTCATGGTCTACGCCATCGACCCGCAAACCAACAGGGCCATCATGAGGAGCGAGCTTTTTAAGTGAGTATTCATTTTGTTGGTCTCCCTCTGCTTCCATGGATTGTCTGGGAATCTGTTGGTCTGTTAGAAACTGGTTCAGCATAACAGGAGCAGGAAAAATCCATTGAAACAGCTGCTGCATGGATATCCCCTGTGGATACCTTGGGAATTTGCCACTTCCCACTTCAGTCCAGTGCCTTGGGCTAAATTGTCCCNAAGGGAAGGGAAGGGAAGGGGTGGTTTGTACCTCATGTAAAACACAGACTGGGACATGAGCCAGTGCACACCTCCACACAGGAGATCAGGCTCTTCAAAATGCAAATCAGGCTCTTNTTGCTTTTTGATTTTCTGATCATATCAACTACCCCAGGAAATTCTATATTTTCTTATAAGTTTAGGCAGAACTTTTATGCTTCCAAATGCTCTGGTTTATTTCTCCCTCCTTTTTTTTGCACAGAGTTGATGATATTTGCATTTATGCCTTTGTTTATAAAACTCTCTGTGGGCTTTGAGTGAACCTTTCTTGATCCCACGTTGGAAATCTCATCAACCTTTAGCAAGTCTGGTGGTTGTTGTTGTTTTTGTTGATGTTGTTTTTACCTCTAAATTCTATCAGCCTTTCTTTCCCCTGCTTGTGGAATCCTGCTGCAGTTTATTTGATTTTATTTCCTGTGGTAAAAGTGTCAGCCCAATATTCCAATTTCCTCCTGCCTGTAAAACCTGGTGCCTTTTGGAGCAGCAGGTGTTGCAGCCCCAGAAATGTTGTATGATATCGGAGGGCCGGATGAAATATCCCACCAAAAATCGTTCAAGTGGTTGTTTCTCTGGGTGAAAGTTTATGGGATGCACCCTGTGGAAGGCTGGAATGGAAGTGCTGGAATCATATAACTTAATAAAAGGCTGACAGGGGGATTTTGTGTGAAATATAGGTGGTGATTCCCATGAGCCATTTAAAACCGGACTGGGGTCATAAATACAAAGAGCTGGACTTAAGGACACAATTTCTGAGGACCTCTCCAAGCACTGCTGAACTCTCAGGAGTTCAGCCCTTCAGGGGTTACATGGAGCAGCAATTCCTTTTTGAAAGCACTCTGAAGGTCAAAATCCTTCTCATCCCTGTGGGTTTTACCTATCAGTACCTCCTTTGGGCTGGGGTCAGCGGTGAGCAGCACAAATCAAGCACTGCAGCTCTCCAGCTCCGTCTTCCCTTTAGGATTTTGGAACGCTACGTCCAAGACCAGATTCCGGGGGCGACGGTGGTGGTGGAATCCATCGGAGCACGCAGGTTTGGGGATGGATATTCTGAGGAGGATTACACCAAGTCCGACCTCATGGTCTACGCCATCGACCCGCAAACCAACAGGGCCATCATGAGGAGCGAGCTTTTTAAGTGAGTATTCATTTTGTTGGTCTCCCTCTGCTTCCATGGATTGTCTGGGAATCTGTTGGTCTGTTAGAAACTGGTTCAGCATAACAGGAGCAGGAAAAATCCATTGAAACAGCTGCTGCATGGATATCCCCTGTGGATACCTTGGGAATTTGCCACTTCCCACTTCAGTCCAGTGCCTTGGGCTAAATTGTCCCAGTCCACACCATGACAGCTTGTAATGGGTTTTTTCCACCCTGTGGAGGAGCTTCCAGCTGAAATTCCCTCAAGGAATTTCCTTCCTGTGTACACAAAGTCCTGTGTGATCTTCAGGCTTTGGTGCTGCAGTGTTGACCCTCAGGCTTCCCACAGTTTCTGTTAGGAGCTTGAGTCCATTTGTTTTGGGGCTTGAGTCCATTTTTTTTGGGGAAGGGAAGGGAAGGGAAGGGAAGGGAAGGGAAGGGGTGGTTTGTACCTCATGTAAAACACAGACTGGGACATGAGCCAGTGCACACCTCCACACAGGAGATCAGGCTCTTCAAAATGCAAATCAGGCTCTTCTTCTAAAGAAAAAAAAAAAAAAAACAACTTTTTTTGGGGTTATTTGTTTGGGCTTTTTTTGGTTTTTTGTGGTTTTTTGCGTTTTTTTGCACATGTTCCACCTTGGTGTTGGTTTTTCTCTCAGTGAGAACCCCACTGGTCTCTTCCTGTGCTGAGCATGTCCTCAGCAGCCTGGCAGGAGAAGGCTGCAAACCACAGCAGGGAAATGAGGTTGGAAAAGGGCTGCTTCTCCTAAGCTCCTGGTGGAGTGTAGGTGAACCACAGCATAGGAGAGTTCTGCAGATATTCAGATTTTGTGGGCTGGCAAAGATCACTGGGATTAGTCTGAGCAAGTTTGGGAACTCCCCAAATTAATTCTGCTTGGAACATACCTATCAGCAAAGCAACTGCACCAGACAACCCAATCAACTACAACTTGGGGGTTGTTATTGCAGGTTAATTCCCTGCCAAAAATTAGGTCTTTTGTCTTTTTTCTTTTTTAAATTTTTCCAGGCTCAGTTTTATTGTAACTTTGGATGCTAAATTAAAGCATCCATTGGTGCTTTTAATTTCTGGATCTCACCAAGATCTAGGCTCATGTTCACATCTTCCTCTGTATTTTTATTCTTGAGAAGTTCTGCTCTGGGCTATGTTTTAATTCTTTTAATCACTTGAAGTTTTCTCTGAACCCACTCCAGTCTTCCAGCATCATTTATCTGAGGTAGGAATACAAAAAAAAAATAATATTTTATATTAAAAAATGTATATGAAATATAATTAATAGCAATAACAGCTTTCAGGGGGGTGGCAATAGAGCCTCCTTCCTTCTCCTTGCATTTGTTTTTAGGTATCCCCATGGTCACTCAGTCTTTTCAGGCCTCAGTGATGCTCTGGGTGTTTGTGGTCACTTGTCCAGTATTTGTCATTCCCAGAATGGAGTCATTGTGATCTTTTCCCAGTTTTATTCAAGATTCTGACACCCTTTTCCTCCTCCCTTTGGAGAATTCTCAGTAAATCCACTACTGTCAGGATATGAAAATCAGCTGTTATCTGAACAGGGAGGCAGTTTGCCCTTTCAATTTCAGGAAAAAGAAACTTCTCCCTTTGCAGACTCTCTTCATGGTCAACAAAAAAAAAAGTCCCTCTTCATTTTGGCACCCTTTGAAAATATTGGATTGTCTTTTTAGGGATGTTCAGATGTCCAGTGAAGTACCCAGAGCAGAATACAGTTAGGATGGGTTAAAAATAAGATTTTCCAACAGGAAGAGAAGGGGGATTCATCTGAGAAACAACTTCATTAAAATGCTCTCTGTGCCTGCAAACTCAGCTTTTTAGGGGCTTTTTTTTCTTCTCTTCAAAAGCTTTTAAATATTTAAATCAGCAAAATCCCAGGGAATGCTTCCCTGACTTTAGGGTAGAGGTGAGTGGCTGTCAGCTCAGTGGAGTAAGGAGAGAGAGTTTTGCAGCTGGAGTTCCCAAGTTTTCATGGAAAAGTGGGAGAACCTCAGGAGATTCGGTCCAGGGATGTACCCAAATCCACAAAAATTTTAACCTCCTAAAAAGATAAAGGTCCTTCCTGGGGGTTTGATTTCAGAGGGGTGGCTCAGGGTTCTTCCTGCCATGGTCAGAGGACACTTGAGCAGTGTTTGTCCCCTCACTGGGAAGCCACAAGTCCCAGCCACCCTTCTGCCAGCCAAGAGTCTGCTCTGGATCTGACAGAAAAGGATCAGTGGGAGAAAGGATCATTTCATAAGCTGGATGTGATAGGAGAAATGTGAATAAGTCCAAAAGAAACAGAACATCCTGTTTTACTAAAAATTAAATTTAAAAAAAATCCTATTTAATTAAAAATTAAATGTTTTACCTAAACATTTAATTACCAGTAAGGAAGATAAATTCCCACAGGTGATTTTTCCAACTGTTCAACAATTCCATGATATATCCAGGACCAACAGCACAGAATTAGTGACTTCTGCTAGCTTGGATTTTCATACAGCTCACCAAATGATTGTGCATTGGAAGATACCTGTGGCTTTCCCAGAATGGGCATTTTTGGGAACACATGCTGTGCTCCTGCTTCTGAAGCAGAGTGGAGGCTCTGATTTAACAGAATTTCTTGCAAACCTGTCACTGTTTGAAAACAATTCTTTGTGAAGGTTGAATGCAAGGGGAATTGAGGATGAAGGGGAACAGCAGGTGGAGAACTGCAGGGATACAGGCAGGAGTCAGGGATCCAAACCCAAAGCAGCTGGAGCTGGGAGAAGGGGGTGGACACAGCAGCTCACCAAGCAGCAGCTGAACAGTCACAGTTGTCACCATGAGAAGCAAACCCCACTGAACCAAAGCATGAGGCTCCTGTGATCCATAATATTAATCCCACAATAATTCCAGGGAAATGTTTGCCTGCAAAACCAATGCAAGATTTAGAAGTTGTGGATGTAGCAGCCAGTGCCAGGGGGTAAAACCCACGTGTCTCTCAAGATATGCAGAATTTTCCCTGTCCTGTACTTTGTAAAACTGATACACAACGAGAGATCTGTATTTTTCCTTCAAATTGTTATGATTGATTACCTGAAGTTTTTATTAATCAGGGATCTCATAAAACAGAGTCATTCAGGTTGGGAAGAACCTCTGAGCTCATCAGGTCCAACACTTAACCCAGCATTTCCAAGCCCACCACTAAACCGTGTCCTCACATCCACACATTTATGGAAGACCTCCAGGGATGGGGAGTGCAAAGCTCCCTGGACAGCCCCTGCCAAGGCCTGAGCACCCTTTCCATGGAGAAATTCCTGCTGCTGTCCAAGCTGAGCCTCCCCTGGCCCAGCTTGAGGCCCTTTCCCCTTGTCCTGTCCCTGTTCCCTGGCAGCACAGCCCCACCCCCCCTGGCTGTCCCCTCCTGGCAGGAGCTGTGCAGAGCCACAAGGTCCCCCCTGAGCCTCCTTTTCTCCAGGCTGAGCCCCTTTCCCAGCTCCTTCAGCTATTCCTCCTCTGATTTTTGCTCCAAATCTGTTTGATTACACCCCAAAAATAGTGTACCTGTACTTCACTATGTCCTCCCTCTTCCACAAACCCTAAAAGACTCTGAAGCCACTCAGATAATTTCCCAGACTGAAACGTTCAGCCTCCTTTCCTATCTTATAAAGGGAAGAGGCTTTGATTTATTGGAGCATAAAAACCAGTTGAATGCAGCAAATTCCTCCTGCATAAATTAAGTGGAAAATGTCCCCTGTTAAAAGAAACTGTGTGAAGCTCCTGCCCAACGTGTCAGGTTCCATCACGGAGTAAACGCTCACGGCTGAGTTACGAACCTGTTAAAAAGACTCTGTCGGGAAAATGCCAGCGGAATTTCAAGGGAGAGATGGTTAAAATCCTCCAGGGATTTAATGTGTCCTGCTGGGAAGGCTTTTGCCAGCTCAAAGGACGTGGGACATGCACCAGTGACATCTAGTGAGCAGCAAGAGAATATTTATATCCACTTTATGCCATCATTTAGGTTGGAAAAGGGATTTTTTTTCTCAATACCAAGTAAATGGTTTGTGGAAGAATTCAGGAATGGGAATTATTTTTCCAGACACCTTTGTGAGGGTAGGGGTGAGCAGCCTCTTTGCCCTCAGTATCATGAAACCAGCCCAAATTCATCATTCAGGACAAGCTGTTATGCCTGTGAAGAGATCCAGTTCATCCATTACACACCCAGAGCAGAGTGGATTCTCCCCAGAATTCCAAAATGAAAGAAAACAGGGACAAGAAATGCTACAAGGATTTATTGGGAAATTAATCGGAGGAGAGTCAATTGTAAGAAATTACCACCATTGAATAAAAGGTCTTTGAGGAGAGGAATTTCTGTCTCATGATCAGAGTAAAGAAATTAAAGCTATCTCTTGCTTTCTTTGGACATTCAGAGTTTATACACAAAAATACTTACGGAAGTTTTTTGTTGTTGTTTTTTTATTTGACATTTTCTGGAGGTTTTTTGCCCCTCGTTTTTCTCCAGGAGAACCACTGTACGTGTAAGGATCTGGAATTTTGCTATAGCTCCCACCTTTTAGGATCCTCCATCCTAACACATCTCCTACTTTGGTCTTTGGAGCTGGGCAGCTTGTGAGACACTCAATCCTCACTTCTGGAGTGATCCAAGGATTTTTATTTTCCTTTAGAAGTTGGAGCCTTGGACAATGTATTTTTTATCCAGCCAGCCAAAGAATTTCCCTGGGGAGCTGAGCAAATCCTCTAAAAATTCCCTGATTTTAGAGTAACAGCAACCATGGAATCATTAAGGGTGGAAAAGACATCTGAGGTCATCAAATCCAACATCCCCCAGCACTGCCAAGGCCACCACTGCCCCATGTCACCAAGTGCCACATCCACAGGTTTTTTGAACACTTCCAGGGATGGTGACTCCACCACAGCTTTGGTGATCTTTTGGGCAGAGTGATCGTTACGGATGTGTCCAGGAAGGGTTGGTTGATCCTTGGGATCAAAGCAGAGAAGGAAAAGCACAAAGCAAGGGCTTTGTGATGCCAGCAAGAACTTTGTGTCCCTGGAAATCAGGATAAGCTCAGCTTAGCCCTCCTTTTCAGTATTTAAACTGTGTCCTGGTGTTAAGTACATCGGAATTGTCCCCAGCATTGGGAGTACAGGGAATTGCCACTATTCCAAAGCCCACAAAGACGACATACGCGCTTTTTTGGGCTATTAACCCTAATTAAAACTCTCTTCATGAACTTGACCCTAACAGTGGGGTGTTTTTGTGCCACTGAAGGTTCCTGGATGGCAAACTGCTGGATATCAACAAGGAGTTCCAGCCCTACCTGGGCCAGGGCGGGCGAATCCTGGAGATCCGCACGCCGGACGTGGTGGCCAACGTGAAGAAGCAGGCGCAGGCCGTGGGCTACACGGAGGGGGCACTGCTGGCCCTGGCTGTCATCATCATCCTGTGCTGCATGCCAGCCATCCTCATCGTCATGGTCAGCTACCGGCAGTGAGTACCCTCCTCCTCCTCCTCCTCCTCCTCTCCCAGGGCTTGTAACCTCGGAGTAGAGGTGCCGCGTTTCGTAGCGGAGCCGCTTCGACGATTCTTCGCCTTTTCGAGATTAATTTCTACTTATTGTTGCCTATTTCTATAATGTTTTGTATGGATTATCTAGATTTCTAGTATAGAAATTAATTTCTGGGTTTAATCCCCTTCTCACCACAAGGGTTGCTCAGTGCTTGGCATCATGAACACGGGAAGTGTATCCTGGGTTTCCTAACACGGTGCAGGATTTTTGTGCCAAAATACCAGCTCAAAACCCAGGTGTTGGACACAGAAGTGAAGATTCAGAGCTGAATTCCATTAAAAAAAAATTGAGGAAAAAGGTGCTTTTTCAAGAAATGAATCAAAAATCAAATTAGAAGATTCCAATGTTTTTGCTTAAATCCTAAAATATTTTTTCCTGAGGTTCTTAATTGCAAAAGTTTCCTGGAGGGTTGATTTTCTGCCATTGTAGGGCAACATCAGAGATACTTTTTGATATTTCCTCTTGCTTGTTATACACTGAAGAGATTCCAGTAACTGGCTGATAAATTAATTCTAATCAACATCTGCAACAAGTTCCTTTCAACTAAAATTTTCAGGTCTACTCATATCTAAAATCACTGCATTTGGACTTAAAGGCTTCATATCTATTCATTTATTTATTTATATATAAAAATGTATAGATATAGATATAGATATAGATATAGATATAGATATAGATATAGATAGATATATTTATTCATAGATTTATTCTCTGAGTAAAAATTATATTCATAAATGTACATATACATTATATTCTGGCTCACAGATTTATAAATCCATTTATTCACTGATTTATTCTTTAATTAATGAGTATATTCACATCCCCTTTTCTCCATTTTGGGTGAAGAAAAAAAGCCTTTTAAAGAAGTTTGGAAGAGCTTGACCAACTTCTGCACCATTGGGATGGCAGATGATTCCCAAACTTCCTTTCCCAGAATTCCATGGAAAATTTGCTTCCATGAGCCAGTTCATCTTGCAATTCATTGGTGGCTGTTATCTGAATTGCAAATTCCTTAAAGAAATGAAGCAGCCTCATTTTTCCTTGGCATCTGTTAGATTATCTAAACATCATCAATCTCTTTTAGGAGCTCTCAGGCATCTGCTTAAATTCATTTCATCTAAAAATCCCATTTTTCCAATCTAGAAATCTGACTTGGGGTGGGATTTATAGCAGCCCATTGCAAATAAATTGTATTTTATGAAGAGTGCCAAAGAAAATGAAAGAAATTTTAGAGTTAAATTAAAATCCTGAGCCTCATGGTTTGTTTTTGCATTCCAGCCTTTTTCACTCCTTTTCCAAATGAATCTCGGTGTTTTTCCTAAAATATTTCTTTAGTAATCAATCTAAAAATTATTCCTTTGAAATCCAGTATCCAGCACAAACCTGTAAGGTACTTATAAATTATTTATTATTTACTAATCACAAAAGAATGGCATCTTCTAAATAATAACCAAAAATGATGCTCTTTCATTATTAAAAGCATTTCATATACAGTTTTGAAATATGCTAAAATGAGAAAATATAAATAAAATAGTAATTATATTATTTATATTGTTACATAAAAAATAATTCAGTATAAAGAAACAAGTCTAAAAATGTGCCTGCTTAAGAAAAAACAGGAGAAATATTCATGTTTTCATGTCTTGTTTTCATTCCCTGCTGTAATTCGTATTTCTGCTGACTACAGAATTGTTTCCAGGGGATCAAAAATAGCAGCCAAATGCTGTTCAGCTCTGGAAGTTCTGATTCTTTAAACAAGTCATTAATTCTGGAATTTGATGTGTGGAATAATTAAGTAGCCTGTAGTTTATTACTCCTGTTAGAGTCACTGTTATGGGCAGTTGTTGGAAGCAGAATTTATTTAACCTTCCTTTTTATCTCTCTTTTTGCAACCAAACAGATTCAAAGAGTAAGTATTTATTTCCAGCTTTGTTTCTTCCAGCTTGCACAGGACAAATTTTGTTCTCAACATTTATCAAATATAAGGGGTTTTTAAAATTCCTATACTCAACTTGCTCCTGAACTCCTGGTGTGATGAGTTTAAAAGTGATTTATTTTTATGGCTACTCGGAGTCATTGGGTTATATCAGCCACATCACCCTGGTGGTGCTCCCCACACGAGGAGCTTTGTTTTCTAGACAGGGAATAGAAATTTTTTCCACAGTGATTTTACTCCATATAAAAGAAAATTAATTTTTTTTAAATTTTTAAAAAAAAAGAAAACATTATTTTTTCAGGAAAAAACATTAATGGAACAGAAATTTCCCAGCCAACTCCATTAAGATAGAACAAGTTGTGAGGGGACAAGGGGGAGTGGCATCAAATTGAAATAAATAGATTTAGATGGGATATTGGAAATTAGGAATTGCTCCCTGGGAGGGTGGGCAGGCCCTGGCACAGGGTGCCCAGAGCAGCTGGGGCTGCCCCTGGATCCCTGGCAGTGCCCAAGGCCAGGCTGGAGCAGCCTGGGACAGTGGAAGGTGTCCCTGCCCATGGCAGGGGTGGCACTGGATGGGCTTTGAGGTCCCTCCCAACCCAAACCATTCTGGGATCTGGGAAGCTCTGGGATTCCACCAAAACAGAACAACCAGGAGCTGAAAAATCCAGGAGAAGATGATCATGTTTTTACTTTGATGAAGACAAAATCCAGGGGTGCTTCTTAACCTCAGGGAAAGAACATAGAAAACCTCACATTTTGGCTTTCTTTGGGGCATGTTTTGGGATGTTCCTGATGAGTGTTTCTCCTTGCCCCCGTGGCTCTCCAAAGGCGACAGGCTGAGTGTGCCAAGACTGCGAGGATCCAGATGGCTCTGCCAGCAGGAAAACCGGCCGGAGCCGCGGCCAACAACCTCTATGAGGAGCTTGGAGACAGCACCATGTGAGTATTCCTTGAGATCCATCCAGAAAAATCACTGGGCAGCCTGGGAGAGTGGGAGGAGTCCCTGCTCATGGAATGGGATGGGTTTTAAGGTCCCTCCCAATCCAAACTGTTCTGGGATTCTGGGATTCTATAAAATCGCTTCGTGCAGTCTCTGTGCAAAAGGCTTTCTTCATTCCCCAGCTGCTTGGGGTTCTCCAACATCCAGAAAAAAATAGGCTGGCTCTGGAAGGAGGAAAAAAAACCAATTTAATCTTCTTGTAATGCATGGGGGAACCTTTAACAGACTTTAAGTGGGCAAAAAGGTCTCACCAGATGTTTTTCCTAAGAGCAAGATCCTACAGCAGGTCACTGCTGCCAGGATTGGATTCCTTGGCACATCCAGGCCAACACTCTGTGTTTTCCAAAGCTGTTGACTAAACACATCCAATAAAATTCATTCTTATCCATTGCACTCATCTGAAATGATAATTCCCTGAAAATTGCTGCTCCAAAGTCTTCATTTCCTATAGTAAGATGTGTTTGGTTTGTTGAGGTTTTTTGTTCTAAATTTAAACTTGTTTAAATATTGAAATTAAAGGAACTATCAAAGCAGAGAAACCCCTGGTAGCTCAATAAACTCATCTTTTACCTCTTACATGCTCATAAAATAATAATCTTGCAAGGCTGCCTCTTCTTCATGCCTCTGTAAACCTGAAGGTGATGGACTCCAATAACAATTTAACTCTCAGTAGGAAAATATTCCAGCCAATTATTATTTGTCTGATACTGGGGGTTTTGTTTGATAAGCGTGCCACACTTCCTCATCTCTGTTCATACTTGAAAACCAAGGAGTGCTGAAGAGCCCAGCTTGAATAATATTTGGAGCAGGTAGGGAGTGAGTGAATGGTGGAAACGAGGATTGCTCTGTTTTCAATCATGATTTGCTTTGCCCAGAAAGTTGAAATTTTCCAGCTGCTGTGATGGAGTTTATAAAATGTTACAGGGCCATGACAGAGCTTTAACTCTTGGACAACTGGGTACAGTCTCTGTATGTGAAATAATTCCAGGGTTTGAGCTTTTCTGGGTAAATAGGGGGCTAAAAAATGCTGGGAGTAGGAATAGTTTCTCCTAAGGGCTGAATTTTTGCCTTTTGCCTTTGTCAAGTTATGCTTGGGCAGGAAGGGAGGAAAAATGTGTGGAATAAAGTTTTTTTTGAATGGGAGCACTTCTGTTTGTGAGTCACATCTGTGTGACTTAGGCAAGGAGGTGCCATCTGGATAAAATTCACCTTTTTTTACACTAAACCAAATTTCTGCTGAAATTAATTATGTGATGCTAAACCCAGAAAAAGCCTCGTTGTGCTGTGTTTTATCTGCAAAGGTTTTTTGGGGTTTAGTACTGCCCCAAAGAGGTGCCAGTTCCCAGATCTGCAGTATTGACTTTGAGGCTTAGCTTTATGTTAATTTGAACAAAAAATAGTCTTCATTGCACCAAAAAAGGTGCAGTAGTTGGAATATTTTCTCTCAGATGTCTTTTCATACGACCAAGGCTTATCTGTCATGCTGAGGAACTGATTAAACACAAAAATCCTTCAAAGATAAATCAAAATCCATAGGATTTGCAAGAAAATAACAGGCTTCAATAAATATAATTACAAATTAACTTTTTCTTCCCCATTATATATTTTACTTCCGGGCACAGGCATACCTTAGGAAATTCTTATTTGGGAAAAATCTTTTATTGCCATTTTTCATGAGTTTTAGTACATTGTTCCCTGTTTTAGTTGTCCTAAGTCTGTCATCTTTCATTTGCAGTGTCTTGTTTGCTTTCTTTGGTGTTTATAGCAAATGAAATGGAACAAAGCTCTTTAGTTTTAAATCTGCCTTGTCTCACCATTTTCATTTTTCCCTGTCTCTGGATCCTTAGGCATCAGTAAGTAAGCTTATTTCATTTTCTTAATATTTGTAGCTGGTAGAAATTAGTCAATTTTCCTTCCAGCAATTCCCATCCAACCTTGCAAAGTGAAGTTCATATTTTATTTGTCCATTGAGCAAGAAAGACATTTACTGGGAAGTTCCAATACTTCTGTGCTTCTTTATCCCTCTTCTTGGAAGCAGAGAGAGGAGGGGTGATTGCTGAACTTGAAGGGCATTATTTCTAAAGCCAAAGGG
>VZRH01007995.1:894469-930659 GCA_013397555.1 Urocynchramus pylzowi | reverse complement strand
AAAAACCAAACCAACACTGAGTGCATGAACAGAGAGGTTTGCTGGGAGTTCATGGATTCATGGCTGGGTTTAAACCTTCCTTGGCTGTTAATTCCAACCCCATGTAAGGCCTGTAGAGTCTTTGAGTTGACAGAAACTGAACTCTCTGGTCCTCAGTGATGGAAACAGCTCCACACAAAGAGAAAAACATGGTGGGGTCACCTCAGCTCTCAGAGGCCTCATGTGGAGTGAGAAAGAGGCTGAGGAGCTTTTAAAATAATCTGCTCCAGTGGCAGAAAGGTGGTGGCACCTTGCATGAGCCTTCTGCTCTAGGGGCTCCTTCAAGTTCAGTCTCTGCTTCTCTCGCCTCTCAGTAGAGGCAGTGCTTGGCTGACCTCAAAGTTGGCTGCTTCAGAATTCAGAGTTCCTTTACAGAAGGACCTGGAGCTGCTGGAGAGAGCCCAGGGGAGGTATCAGGATGGGCAGAGGGATGGAGCAGCTCTGCTGGGAGCAAAGGCTGGGAGAGCTGGAGAGGAGAAGCTTTGGGGTGACCAAACTGTGGCCTCCCAGTGCCTGAAGGAGCTACAGGACTTGAGACAAAGGATGGGGTGTCAAGACAAGGGGGAATGGCTTCCCAGTGCCAGAGGGTAGGGATGGATGGGATATTGGGAATTAGGAATTGCTCCCTGGGAGGGTGGGCAGGCCCTGGCATAGGGTGCCCAGAGCAGCTGGGGCTGCCCCTGGATCCCTGGCAGTGCCCAAGGCCAGGTTGGACACTGGGGCTTGGAGCAGCCTGGGACAGTGGAAGGTGTCCCTGCCCATGGCAAGGAGTTGGAGCTAGGAAATCTTTGAGGTCCTTTCGAATCCAAACCCTTCTGGGATTCTCTATTTAGTGTGAAGTTAATTATTTTCATTCATTCAGCCCAGAGGACGCCTTAGGCACACTCAACTCTGGCAAACTGCAGTGCTTGGGGAGAGTTTATTCACTTTGTGGAGCTTTGCTGGGTTTTTTTTGCAAAACAAAAATGAGGAATGATCCCTGGAGAATGATGTGTGGGTTCTGTGTGGGAATTCCAGTCCTCCTGGCTCCCTGGAACGTTGGGAAGCTGAGTATTCCCTGCCTGAGTGGTTCCCTGATCAAAACAGGAAACAGAAGTTAAGAAACAAAAGTGTTTTGTTATTAAATACAATCCTTAGGGGACTTCTACATCTTAAATAACTTTGAGGAAAAAGATCTATTCATAAACTCCTTCTAGGTATTTAAACTTCCCTTCCAATTTTTCTAGGGAATATTTAACCACCAGAGATTAATTTCTTATTAATTTGGATTTGGTTATGTTTTCTGAGATATGAGACAACACCACCAAAACCCCCAGAACAATGTGACCAAGAGATCCAAAATTTCTTCTTCCAACATTCACAGAATCATGGAAAAGTCCATTTTTTCTCCTAATCCTTTACCAAAATTCAAATTTTGGTAGAGACATGGCTTAGAATTTTTAACTCAGAACTTGTGTGAAAACACTGGACATCTCTAAGTCACTAAACCCAATCTTAAATATTTTAATTTGTGCAGGTAGATAAGATTGCTACTCATGTTGTACTTTAGCTGTGCCTCACACAGGCCCAAATCTTAAATTCCTCATGGTTTGAGAGAAAAAATAAATCTCATTTCAGCCTGGAGTGAGCATTATTTAAAACAGGCCTTTTCTAGCAGGCAGTTTGGGGCTATTCCTTTAAAAATAGTGTTTATTTTCAAATCTGCTCAGAAGGTTGTGGTATTAAAAATATTTGAGGGAGGAAGTTAATGAGGGACTGGGAGGTGATAGATGCAGTCCAGAAAGTGGTAAGACCTCCCACTTTTGGTGTAGAAATTCAGTGTTACCCAACTGCAGGGGCTTTTCATTGAGTTCAACGTGATGAAGAGATGAAATTCATACACACAAGAAATGAAATTCATTCACATATTGACACTTCTGTGATGTTTAGTGTTTCTAGGTGGATAGGCCACAGTATTAACTGATAATTTTGATATCTAAGTGGTTTTTTTAACGAGAAGTGAATTTATTTTTGAACTCACCAAGTAGCTATGCAGCTTCAAATTAAAGCAAGCAGCAGCTTGTTTTAATTTTTCTTCCTTCCCCCCTTAAAGAAGATGCAAAAGTAAATGTCTTGCCAGTAGTAGATGTGCTCCTGCTGCTGGGTTGTAGTTTGCTAGAAGTGATTTAATGGCTCTGATTCATGTCATAAGTTCTTTTTTTTCTCTCTCTCATAAGTACCTATGTCCATGCATGTTTCCTCACATGTGATTATCTTCTTTTCTTTCAAGTCTTTTTCTTCTCTACCATTTCCAACAAAGCAGGGGAAAAAAGTCAGTCTTAGAAGAAGGAGACCGACAGAGAGTTATAAGCAGCTTTGCTTCCCGTGCTATAGAGGCTCACAAGCAATCCAATATCAATGGATCCCTGAACAATAACCTCCCCAAATCCTCGAGTAACATCACTTTTTTGTCCGATGAGAACCCGCTAACGACCCGAAATCCGCTGTACGTGGACGGTCTCCCTCAAAGCCCCGCTGCCTCTGGGTTCCTGCGGAAAAGGAACGATACTTTAGATACTCTTTCTCCTTCAAGACTGGCCTGGAGAGAGGCCTCTTTTGGGAGCAGCCACCGGGCATGGACAGTGCCCACTCACCTGACCAGGAGACACATGTCAGGGGCCCTGGCTAGGCCGGTCATCATGGACCCCATCCAGTGGCAGCAGCAGAGACTCACAGCCAAGGAGGAAGGAGCTGAAAACCCCGATAGCAGTGATGATGTCAGCAGTCCACTCTTCCAAAAGATCAGTGGCCCCAAGCTGACTGTGAAGGAGAAGGCGAGGCAGTTTGAGGCGCTGCAGGAAATGAAGCAAGTGAGGTCTCCCGAGGTGAAACCCGCGCGGTCGCCCACGCACAGCGCCGGTGTCCAGGAGGGAGAGGGTGCGCCAGAGCAGTCTCCCAAAAGCGTGGTGGCTTCTCCCCACCTCCGCTCCTCCCCTCTGTCCTCTCCAACGCCTTGTGCTGAAGGAGTTGAAGCGGAGGCTGCCGTGGTCCCCGCTGTAATCGTCACTCACCACGACGACCCTCAAGAGCATTCTCCTCCACCGACTCGCAAACCAACTCCTCCGTCTTCTAGGATAAAGAAACCACTTTGCCAAAGTTTTCTAGCTCCTCAGACCAAAGAAAATGTAGAAAGCATTCCAGATCCGCCTAAAATTCCCCCACCTCCACCTCCACAGCTGCCACCTCCGCTGCCACCGCCACCTCCAACCCCTCCTCTGTTGCCACCACATCCTCCGCCTCCACCCGCAGTTTCTCTTCCTTCTTCTTCTTCTTCCTCTTCTTCCTCTCCATCTCCTCTTAGCAAGCAGCTCCTGTCCCCTGCCAAGCATTCCAAATCCCCTGCCAAACAGCCAGCTGTCCCCGCCCCGGCCGCAGTGCCAGAGCTTCCTCCCCGCAGGGAGCTCAAAGGAATCCTTAAAAACATTCAGAATTTGGCCGCCATCGAGAAGTCGGTGGCCAACATGTACAGCCAAATAGACAAGAACCACCTGCTGCCCAAGCACATCCCCAAGCTCAAACCAGCCCCGAGCCCGGAGCTCCCGACTCCAGAAGCCGCAGCCGAGCACAACCAGCAGAATGGGAACTTGAGCTGTGTTGTGGAGGAGCTGGAGAAACGCTTCCCCTCCCAGTCGACAGCTCTGTAATGCTCACAGGGGGATGTTCCCTGCTTTTTTTGAGTGGGAAGACTCTAATGCAGCACACAATAGCTGCCTCAGACTCTCCAGAAATCCTGACTTTCCCCCTTTTCTCTGCTGTACACGACTTTACCCACTCCCAATCCCAAACGGAGAGACGTTGTCCTTCCTGTTCACTCGGCAATTTGTGATGTAACATACAATTCTCCAAATTGTTTTCTCAGAACTACATCTTGCTGGTTCTTAGTATGTTTCCTGGAAATTCTTGGGGGAAACTGTCCATTTTTACCCAAGGATGTGGCATAGATGGCAGCAGGCTCGATATTTCTTTAAGCAGCCTTCACCGTAGGTAACGTCAGTCAGATTTTCCTGCAGCTGTGATTGGAATCTGTTGCTTTGCCCATAAAAAGGAAGGAATTTTTCCCCACCTGGAAGGAATCTTCTGCCACATATGGGGCATCAAGCCTGGGAGTAGCAGGCTCAGCTTTGGTGAGCTGGGTTATTGAATGGGCCTTGAGCAACCTGGGATGGTGGCCCTGACCGTGGGATGAGCTTTAAGGTCCCTTCCAACCCAGGCATTCCATAATTCCACACTGCATCTCCCTGCTCCATGGGCTCTGCTCTGCTGACATTTTCTGGCAGCTCAGTTCCTGTCTCCAATCAGAAGCAGGGTTTGCTCTTGGTTTCTCAGCAAATGTGGCTGTGTCCCCACTCCTGTTCTCCATCTTCTGCCTTCCATTACATTTTTTTTTATATTGTAACTGCATGTGAAAAGTTTATATTTTCTAAATTCCTTTCATGTACAAAGCATTTGTTGTTTGTTTTTTATGATTTTGCATGTGCATGTTGTTGCTGTCTCTTTAATTTCCATGCTGGTCTGTCATGAGCTGAAACATCCTCATTTAAATTGTAATAAAGTCACTCTGATTACTGTCACCAGGTAAAGGGTTTCCAAGTGCTTGTAAAAATCCACATAATGTGGATTTACTTACCAGCTTTTTTGCTCCCAGTGGTCTTAATCAGATCTTTACATTTATATAAATATGTCAGTTATAAATGTATATATAAAGTAAATTAGCTTGTCCTTTGAAAAAATGGTAAGTAAAAGCAGTTTGGGCATTTAAATGTTTGGTTCAACTTGCAAGTTTCCTTTCAGTCCTTTGCCAAAATCTAAAAAGTTTTATATGACAACTTTGAAAAACTACATTGGGAAAGGCAGATATTACCTAATGAAGCAAAACTAAAACTCCAGTTCAGTACCAACATTGTAATTCTGAGCAAAAAGGTAATTAATTCTTTATCAGACTGTTTATCAGACTCAACGTTTCCATGGTGCTTGGCTTTTTCTCTTTTCTCCTGTTTGTTTTTTTTTTTTCTGAAGTCTGCAGTTAGGACATGTGTGGATGCTTCAGTCAAAAGATGCTCAAGGTAGTTTATCTTTGTTTGTCCCAGTGCCAAACTCCATGAACTCCATCCCACAAGTTCTGCTGATCCATTAGAATTTTCCTTTACTTAAAACCCTTGCTGGGATAGGTTGTAGGATCAAGGTAGGTGTAGGAGTAGCTAAATGTGTGAGGGGAGGGTTTATTCTATTGTCCTATTTTTGTTGTAACAGAATCTGTGTCATTTATGAGATGTGCAGCTTCTTGATGCTCAGTTCTCCAAAGGTGGCATGACTGCAGAGTTTTAATCAAATCCCCAAAGCTCAGCACTTATTAGGTAGAAGATTTTTAGGATTGAAGAGCCAGAGTGGGAATATGACTTAAATGTTCCCCTCTGTGTCCCGGCCATGATCCTGGTGAGGGGACAGTGGGAAGAGGGCAGAGATGGGCATGAAAAATTATTGGGCTGCTCATGTTCAGACTGGATCAACCCCAAAGACAGAAATTTAAATTTAAGTACCCAAGTCCCACGTTAGAGCTTGTAAACAGCGGCTGTCGTGCAGATCTTAACATCCCCAGTGAAATTTGACACAAATGGGACCTGATTTTGTGGTGTGTAAGGTCACATAGAAAAGTGGAGGTGTTACATCATTCACAGCATAAACTCCAATGGTTCTGTTTGGCTACAATCAATTGGGATGTTCCTTAAGCAGAAAGAGTGGACATCACACAGAAGTTCCCCTTTAAATATTTGATACCATCATTTCAGAACAGTGTGGGAGGTGGTCAGGGCAATCAGCTCTTCACTGATGAGGAACATTTACTTTCTCATTCTGGAAATCTTTATGAAGTTGAAAGCGTTACAAAACTGGATTCATTTTGTCTGGATATAATGCAACCTTTATTCATCTGCTGACTTTTTTTTTTATAGTCTTTGTTTAAAAAATTACTCTGTTAGTCTGGGAAAGAAGCTGTACCAGGGAAATTCTGTCCCACTGAGATGTCTGGGTAGTGCAGGGGAAATTGTTTTAAACAAAAAGAGGAAAGATGTAGATGGGATATTGGGAAGGAATTGTTCCCTGGGAGGGTGGGCAGGCCCTGGCACAGGGTGCCCAGAGAAGCTGGGGCTGCCCCTGGATCCCTGGCAGTGCCCAAGGCCAGATTGGACATTAGGGCTTGGAGCAGCCTGAGATAGTGGAGAGTGGGTGGAGGTGGAAGAGGATGAGCACAAAGGTCCTTTCCAACCCAAACCATTCCACATTTCTATGGTGCTGCAGTTGGGCAGTGCTACAAAGGATTAGATCCAGTACAGGAGTTGGTAGCAAGTTGAACATCTGTAATAATTTATATTTATATATAATTTAGCCCTCCCAGGTTGTCTGATTTAGTCAGTTGGGGTCCTCTGTGACCCTGATGTATCTCTCATCCTTTCATCATCACCTTGACGGGGCCAAGTCCCAAGCAGGAGCAGAGATGGCATCAGTGGAGAGCTCTTCCATGCAAAGCTGGAATTGAAACACAATGTTATCATTACTCATCCTCCTTCTTAATTTGTCCTCAGCTGTGAACTGCAGGGAAATCTTCATTTTAGGAGCCAGGGCAAACTGATAAATAGTTTCTCCCTCTGAGGAGGGAGTATTTGGGATTTGTAGTATTTGGGATTTGTAGTATTTGTAGTATTTGATGATTTTGCTTTTGATATGAAAAGAGATTTAAGTTATGGAAGAGCAAACACCTGCTGGGGTGCCAGGAATTGGAGAAATTTGCTGCTTTAGGCAAATCCCAGTTCCTCTAACCTCTTTCAGCAGGGAAAGGTTGGCACATCTTGTCCATGTGAGTTCATTCTGGCTTCGTCTCTCCCCTTAAGTACCAGCTCTGTGTTCTGGCTGTCCAGTTACCCCAAATCCCAAATCCCAGGCTCCATGGCCTCGCTTCCCATTCCACACAGAAGATTCCCAGACTGCAGTGAAGTCTGGCTGAGAGCATTTCCCAGAAGCAATCCCTCCCTCTGTGGAGAGCTTTAATTCCTTTCTGGAAACAAATGATGTTGTCCTGACCTTTGTGCCAGAATAGATCCTTGTGCTGTAGTGAATGAGTGGGTATTTTATGTCTTTTGGGGACTTTTTGTTCCTTCTAATCATGGCCACGCAAAACTATTCAAGAAGTATCAGCAAAACTCAGCATGGTGCCATTTTTATGAAAGTTGAATTCCAAATTTAATTAGAATTACTCATATTATGCCTTTAATCTGCAATATAGTGCAATTAAGAGTAATAGACTTCCTTCTCCTCAGACCTCCTTTATCTGGAGATCGTTGTAGGCGATATGGAAACCAAATCCAGCACTCCTCGAGTGGGCTTTGAAAAGTCACAGATCATCTTTGGATGATAAATCTTCATTTCAGCTGGCCATGAGGTTCCTATTATATAGGCAACAGCATTAGTTCAATGCTGATAATCAATTCCATGTGCTGAATATTAATAGGAAGATTTAGAAATGGGGATATTAAAGAATTAAAAGGATTTCTCTGGTCTTTATTATTTATTTAGTGTAATTAAAGACTTCCCCATGACTGCTAGCTGTGTCCTAGGTTAAGCCTAACATAATTTTGAGCATTTACCCTTCCCTTCTTAAAAACCATAATAAAAATAATCCAGACTTATCCTTAAGAAAAATTCCAAGGCCTAAATTTTTGTTCTCTAGTTTTGCTGAAACCATTTCCATTTTCAGGCACAAAATGTGAAAATAGAGAACTTGACAGACATAAATGCATCGGTCATGCCCAGCATGATGGCTCTGAGAAAATTAATTAAACCAACAATAAATTCCCCATAAGATCAGAAGCACAAAGTCTGTGGCAAAATAACTACAGATAGCAAAAAAAGGGATCTACCTCTCCCCCACTGGGCAAATGTTAGGAAAGGTGTAATTGGAATGATAATGTTGGTACAAGAAAATTAGTAATACAAGCTCCAGGGTAATTCCTGATGGATACAGAAGGTCCTGGAGTAGAAGTTGTTTCCCTGCTGGAGCAGAAGTGTGAGGGAACAAGGTCCCTCTGTGGATGGTGGCAGAGCAGGGAGGGGATGGGGCAGTCCCACATTTTCTGTGCTAGTCTCTCTGGATGCTCTGGCTCTTGGGGATTGGGGATTTCTCCTCATCCATTCACAATCTAAAGCAAGAAATGATCCCAAAGCATCTCCAACCTTTTCCATGCAACAGTGTTGCTCTGTGTCCAGATCAAACCCAAAGAAAAACATATTTGGTATTAGAGATATGTATTTCTTTCCATGCTAATTATATTTCTAATTACATTCTCTTTCACCCCTCTCCAGCAAGAATGGTAATGGGCATCTTTGTGCAGGCTGACAGCATTAAACTAATTTATTTCTTGTCTTTTTCTGACTTCTAGGCGAGGATATGCACAGCAAGAGGTAAGACTGTGCCCAATGACCTTTCAAATATTGATTATTCCAATGTGCTTTTCCCAAGCTGCCCAAGAGTGTGGGCAGCAGGGGAGTGGGGGAGTCTCCCCTTCTACTCCGCTCTTGTGAGACCCCACCTGGAATTCTTTGCACAGTTTGGGTTCTCCCAAAATTAGAGGGACATGGAATTGTTGGAGCAGGTCCAGAGGAGGCCATGGAATTGCTGAGGGGAATGGATCACCTTCCCTCTGGAGCCAGGCTGGGAGAGCTGGGAAAGCTCAGCTTGGAGAAGGGAAGGGTGTGTGGAGACCTCACAGCTCCTTCCAGGGTCTGAAGGGACACAGGGGAGCTGGAGAGGGACCCTGCAACAGGAACTGGAGGGACAGGACACAGGGAATGGGTTCAGACTGACACAGGGGAAATTTAGCTGGGATATTGGGAAGGAATTGTTCCCTGGGAGGGAGGTGAGGCCCTGGCACAGGGTGCCCAGAGCAGCTGTGGCTGCTCCTGCATCCTTGAAGTGTCCAAGGCCAGGCTGGACTTTGGGGCTTGGAGCAGCCTGGGACAGTGGAAGGTGTCCCTGCCATGGCAGGGGGTGGGATGAGCTGAGTTTTAAATTCCCTCCCAATCCAAACCAGTCTGGGACTGTGTGTTGTGGAACTCCTAGGTACTGAGTGCTTTAGAGACCAGAAATTGAAAGTGATTCAAGAAGTTTATGAGCCTTAGATCCCCTGGAGGCTGAGATCCATTGTGGCAGGAGTGTGACCTCCAGGCTCAGAGATTGCTGCTTAAGGAGCTGCCAGAAGGAGCTTCCCAGGGAATTCCATCCACGCCTGATGTGTTTTCCAATGTCACACCCAATCACCTGCCAGGCAGGGATGGGGCTCCACAGACCTCCCCTGCAGCTCTTGAGGTCTGCTGCTCTTGCATTTCCTCTGGAGTGTCATTTTCTCCAGAAATGAATAACAGGGAGAAGAGTTTCCTTCAGTACAATCTCATTTAATCATTGGAAAGTTCTCCAAAATACGTTTCCATCACAAAGGTTGATATTTACTGATTGTTTTTCCTCTCTTTGAGCAGCTGGTTTGTGTCTCTTAATTTAAATACAGAATTTAGTTCTCTTGGCCTCTGATAGAAGTTCTTGAGTTAAATATGTCAGACAATCACCACAAAAGCTGGGAAATTGATTTTATATTTAGGCACAGAAAACTATGAAGGGATTTACTGCATCAAGTGCTCTGTGTTCTCACAGGGCATGGAAGTGTCAGCTGCCTGCCATAAAAAAGTTCCAAAGGACCTGTGGTTTCAGTATTTACTGCTAATCTTAGACTCCAATCATCTGCACTTTAATTGTTGCTGCCTAATTAACCAATTTCTCATTTTCTGTTGTAGCAACAGCAGTTGCTGAGACCTTCTCTTCTCAGACCAGAGGTACAACCATTTTTCATTTCTTAATTGTTCTATAAGTTTTGAAATGGTTTTTACATCATTTTTTAATAAGAACTTGTCTGTCTCAGGTAATTCTTCCCCCCTGGCTCTTAGATAAAAAGCAAAGTTCTGGCATTGTAAGCCCAGTTATGTTATTTTAATTAAATACCTTAAATTTACTGCCTCTTGGTACTTCCAAGGCCAGGTTGGGTGGGGATTGGAGAAACCTGGGATAGTGGAAGGTGGGAATGGATGGGCTTTAAGGTCTCATCCAAACCACTCTGGGATCTGTGATCTTCCCCATGAGCATCTTTCAGTGGCTCCCACTGAAACTTCATCCCACAGTTTCAGATTTCCCAGGAGAATGATTCCATTGCCCTCCAACTGCTGTCTGATTTTTTCCTGGTGTCAGTCAGCTGCTGATGGATTACTGCAGCTGGAGCTGAGCTGAGCAGTTGGTGCTGGAAGCTTTAGCACCTTGCTGTGCAGTGCAATTGCAAATCTTTCTATTTCCAATTTTTTAGGCCCAAAATTGTTTCCAGAATAAGCAATAAGAGCAAATGTGAGACCTTGGTATTTTTGTGCGACAGGATGGGGATCATTTCTGCAGTCAGAAGAAGTAATTACATAATAAAGAATAATAAAATCAGTAATTACATTTGGGCCTTTTTCACACTGTTTGCATTCAATCAGTGTTTCTCTTTTCCAGGAGTTGAGTATGGAGTCTGGAATTGATCCAGGGCAGGAATACTATGGCCAGGATTACTACAGTTATGAGCATGGGTATAGTTCCATTTTTCCTCTTTATTTCTGAAAGTGCTGCTTTTCCAGGCTGGTGATGTTTATTATTCCAGCAGTTAATCGTGGGACTTCCCTTCACCTAAGGATTACTTTAATCTTTGTGTCCACAAAGGTGTGAACCAACAACAAAACTCTTTTCAGAGGTTAAGGGGGTGTGTGATAACTCCCTGCTTGTTCAGGGATGTCATTATTCCACTCACAGAGCGCACATCCCATCCCTCATGCTGGGTTTATACCCTTAGTGTGTGTATTTCTGCTTCCTGGGAGATTAATTTCCATCACCTCCTCCCCTCCTGAGGGGAATTCAGGGATTAATCCTTTCTTTTTCTCAGTTTGCAGGCAGCTGCCAGCCTTTTAAATTTCCCCCAAAAAAAAACCATCTTGCCTTGTGGCATTTAAATTTCCCTCAAAAAAATGCCATCCTGCCCAGTGACCTTTTAAATTTTCTCTCAAAAACCCCATCTTGCCTTGTGGCATTTAAATTTCCCTCAAGAATTTAAATTTCCCATCCTGCCTTGTTGTGATAAAGCTCATTGGACGGCAGGCTCTTCAGGAATAACTGCTGGCATTCTCCAGAATTGACCCCAGGGAAGCAGCTCTTTTATTCCATGATTATTAAGACAGATCCCCCAAAAAAACAGGTGGATTGAAGGAAGGTTGATGTACTTAGGGGAGTCTTGACTGATCCAGCAGACCCCAAAATTCAGGTTACCCTGAGGGGCTTGTGGCTGTTGGAACAGAAGGATGTCTGGGATTTGGTTGCCGCAAAGGAAGAAAAGGAGGGAGGAGAACAAGGAAAGCCATTCCCCTCGCTCTGGATGTGAGCAAGTGCAGTGCTGGCTGTGTGGTGAGAGCTGTGAGCAGATTTGGGCCCGTCCTGAGGAGCTGTGGTGTCCCTGGCAGGTACGAGCTGCCACAGTACGGGAGCCGCCGGCGCCTGCTGTCCCCGTCGGGCATGTACGACGAGTACGGCGAGGTCGTGGTGGAGAGCGACGGTGGCTACTACTACAGTCCCCACGGGCCAGCAGCTGAGGAGGTGAGAAACAAGCTCTGGAGGGCTCATTCTGACTCTTTAACAGCTTGAAGGGCCACCAAACCTCATCAGTTGTACTCTGGAATTGATTAGAATTAGGTTTTGTATAGATCAGTGTGAAGCATTGTTGGCCCTTCTGGCGACCCGTGAAGTTTGTCAGCATTAAATTCCTTCTGTTCTCTAGGCACAAAAAAGAATTGCTGAGTTTCTGTTAGTATCCACATCTGTTTTTAGTTCAAAGAAAAATCCACTTAGGTAATTCCATTTTATATCATTACCAAATAAAGAAACCTTCCAGTATTTGTAGGGGCCTACAAGGAAGCCAGAGGAGGATTCTTCAGCAGGAACTGGGTGACAGGATACGAAGAATGGCTAAAGACTGAAAAAGGGAAAATTTAGGTTGAATATTGGGAAAAAATTCCTCCCTGTGAGGGTGGGGCCCTGGCACAGGATGCCCAGAGCAGCTGTGGCTACCCCTGGATCCCTGGAAGTGCCCAAGGCCAGGCTGGACATTGGGGCTTGGAGCAGCCTGGGACAGTGGAAGGTGTCCCTGCCATGGCAGGGGTAGCACTGGATGGGCTTTGAGGTCCCTTTCAACTAAAACCACTCCATGACTTTTAGAGTCTATCAGTAACATTCTTGCTATAAATGATGGCTTTCCACTGAGGAAAGCAGTACCTAAACTCATTTGTCAAAGAGTTCGCAATGAAATCTAAAAAAAATTTTTAAATGTCAGTGGCAATCTGAAGAAAGTCGATGTAAATGTTTCTTTTGAGGAAAAAACCCAGTTGTCATAAGTGCCAGATCTTAATCCAGTATTAAATGAGAAGACAGAACATTTCAGTGTTTTCCCCATTGCAGAGTAAGGTAGTTGTGCATTTCCAGCCTATTCTAGAACTTTCTAAAACTCTAAAATTCCCAAACATTTCCCAGAACTTTGGTAAGAAAACTGTTCTAAAACAGGTAAGTTCATTTTGATGCTGGGAAATAAATGTTGCATCTTCTCCTACCCTATTTTAAGGTACAGGTTTTCACACTTAGCTCTCTTTCAAGTGGTAATCAATTAATTTTCATAATTTGCAGGGCATGAGTCCAGTCAGAGGCCCTCCCAGCAGAGGTATAAGCCAGGCAGCAGGGCCTCAAATGGAAGGGAGACCTGTAGGTGTTGGGATGGACCTCAGCCGTGGTCCAGGAAGAGGATTTAGGAGCAGCCAGGGAAAAAGGAGGCTAAAGGGAGTGATGCACATAAGTCGTGTGGCAGTCAGTGCCCACAAACCTGTAGGAAGAGCTGAGTCTGCCCATTCCCGGTGGAAGAAAGCAAAGATATTCCCAATGATCCTGCAGAAAGTGAAAGGTAGGAAAGATTCCAGCTATGCCAAGCTGCTGTCAGCTCGCCAAGCGGACGGGGACAAACCCATGATGATCAGGGGAAGCTACTTCCAGAAATCCACGGATGACAGGCCCTCCATGAAAAAACTAAACCACGTGTTGAAGCGCATCAGCGTCTCCAAGAAATTCCAGGAGGGCCTTGGCAAGGATTTGGCACGTGGAGAGGAAGGGTCTGAAAGGGATGAAGCCAAGTCAGGAGTTTCAATCAGTATCACGGCAGAGAGTGAGCAGGAGGACAGCGACCTTGAGAAGAGGAGGAGGAAGAGGAGGAGGCGCACCTCGGGCGAGTCCTCTGAGAAGAGCAGCAGCTCCGGCTCCGAGTCGGAAGACAAAGACTACTTGAAAATAACCCTGGATCAGGATGAGGCCACGGAAAGCACCGTGGACTCAGATGAGGAAACTGAGGATTTGGGGGAATCCGACGAGGACTCTGAATCCAGCTCCAGCAGTGAGTCGGAGGAGGGCTCGTCGGAAGAGGACGATGATGAGGAAGACTCTGAGAGCGATGAGGATGGCAGCCTGTCCAAGAGCTCATCCACACGGAGCTCCTACAGCAGGTCAGGGACCAGTGAGTCCAGCAGCAAGAGAAGCACGGAAATGTCCAGTGTGAAAAGCAGGGCAGGCAGTTCCCGTGGCAAACGCTCCAGCCAGAAATCCGTGAGTTCCACTGCCTCAGGCAGTGACAGGGACACCAGCTACAAGAAAACCTCCGGATCCAGCTACAAGAGCAAAACCTCCTCTGCCAGTGTGGAGATAGAGGACACCATAGAAGAGGTGTCAGAGGAAGAGGAAGAGGCAGAGGAGACAGCAGGTAGCTCAAACAAGGCGGTTTCTAAAACTGCCAACGCAAAAGCTGCTGCTGCTGGAGGGGGCAAGAGAGGACAATCAGCTGCTACTGGTGAGGACAGCGAGGAGGAAAGTGAAGAAGAGGTTGATCCAGAGGACAGTGACAGGGAGGACACTGCCAGTAAGAATGAATCTTCTTGCCTAGACAGTGAAATCAGTGCGACTTCCAAAGGTACCACAGGGACAAAAAGCTCAGGTACTGCCACGTCCAGAAAAACTGCCACGTCCCCCGAGACTGAGACTCAGAGCTCTGACACCAACAGGAAAGGAATGAAAACAAGGAAAAAGGTGTCCCAGGAAAGCAGCCAGTCCCAGTCAGATGAGCCCCTGGGTACTGGAGTTACAGAGTCAGAGGCCACGGGTGATTCCACCTCCTTTTAAAGAGGAGTGACAGTAGGTGATGGTTTGCAGTGAGGAGTGGCTTTGTTTGCTGTGTCTTCTGTGTGGTCTTTCCTAAGCAATGCTGATGGGCTGGAAACAGCCAAAAGGAAAGGGCAAAGTGTATTGATCCAGCATTTCACTGTCCTTGGGAGACAACTGTGGAAAACCAAACTAATTCCAGCCCTGTGGATATATATACACATATCTACACACACTATAGATATACTCAGTCATAAATACAGAAAGTTTTGTTTTCGTGGAGCAATGAAACATGGGATTTAGGGAAGAATGGAAATGATGAGGAGGAGGATGTAAAGATTTTAAAGTCATTCATGATTAGCAGGAAGTAAAGATTTAAAAAGCATCTATGTTTTCATCTTACAGGTTAATATTATATTAATACATTTGCTAATCTTCAGGTGAGTTCTCTGCTGTCAAGGTCAGCTCTGTTTGCAGGGAGGACAAGTGGAATTGCAGCAAAACAACATTCCCAAAACTGCAGGGGATAAATGGGAGAGCTGGGATTGGGCTGTTTCTGAATCACAGGATTCAGGTTGCAAACACCAGTGATGCACAAGCCAGGAATGCTGAGGCAGGAGGACCAAGTGAGCTGGGTCAGGAAAGGAAATGGATTACATTTCCTAACTTCTGCCTTTCCTGCCTAGCACAGTACAGTGGTTTCATTTTTATTTATTATTTTATTTTATTTTATTTTAATCAAGCATCTCTTTGAACTCGATCCTTGGTCACTTACCTGCCCCTTTGCATCCCCACACAGCACAACATTGTAGTTGCACAAAATGTTTTGATGTAAATCCCACTTGAACTAAACATGACTAGATCCACTGGCATATATCCATATGAAGAACATTGTCTGTCTTTGCCAGGAACAATAAAATAGGCATCTAAGTAATTTTTAGCAAGTATAACTTCTCAAAAGCTGAAGAGTAATCACCTATTTGTACCTTGCATGATTTTCTATCTCTAAAAACTGGCTTTTCTCATGTCCCTGTGTGTGTTTTGCAGTGGGGGTTAACTGTGATGGCATCTTAGTGTTTGAATTATTCATTCAAGAAGGGTAATAGCTCTTTCCAGTGTGCTGCAAGGAGGCATTTATTTTTAAAAGATCAATTATAAATTATAATAACTAGTGGGGGTTGTGTGCTCACCATAGAGGAATCGCTGCTACTACAAAGTCACAGCAGCGTGGAAATTGTTTGCATTAATTCTTTGAAAAATTATATGATATATATAAACCTAAAGCCTGGTTTCTTCACCATCTTCCTGAGCATTTCCACTGATCCCGCCTGTCTGGAACAGTCACAAAGCCTTACATGGAGCTGCTCTTTTTGTAACCAGCCGGTTTTGCCAGTGCCGTCCCTGAGATTTTCCTGGTGTATATCCCAGGATTTTCTCTGCTGGATGTGTGATGCACACAAAGCAGAGCTGGCCAGTGCACAGAATTCACAATGCAAGGGAAGAAAACTTCCAAGGCCATCCTAGAATTTACACCTTGGAGTAGTTTCTTAAAGGTATCTTATTGCATTTGTGGGTGTCCTCAGGTCAGGGAGGAATGATGAGTCTGACTCTGTTCTCAGAAGGCAAATTTATTATTTGATAATACTATATTGTATTAAAGAATACTATACTAAAGTAAAGAATACAGAAAAGATACTTACAGAATGCTAAAGAGATACTAATGAAAAACTTGTGACTCTTTCCAGAGTCCTGACACAGATTTGCCCCAGTTGGCCAATGAGTCAAAACAGCTCACACCAGAATCCAACCAGGCAATCACCTTCTGGCAAACAATCTTCCATGATACATTCCACCTGTGCACAAACACAGGAGAAGCAAATGAGATAAGAATTGTTTTCCTTTTTTCTCTGGGGCCTCTTGCTGTCTTCTCAGCTTCCCAGGAGAAAACTCCTGGGGAAAGAGTTATGCCCAAAGAATGTGGATACCACAGTATCTCTTACACAGCAGCTTCCTCCTCAGGGCCCTCCCGTTTCTGCGCACATCCCAAGGGGAAAGGTGCAAAATAAATAGAAACTGGTGAGAGCTATTAATCAATGAACAGAAAGGGCAGGCAAATGAAGAAACACTGCTGGGTTGCCCTGACATTTCTTTTTGTTGTCCAACAGTGGGCCAAAAAGAAGAGGATCAAGTTGGTGGTGGACCCGGAGTACGAGACCAGCTCCACGGGCGAGGAGAGCGCTCCCGACTCCAGCCAGAGGAGCCGGCTGAGCAACCCCGGCTTCCAAGCCAACGGCAGCAGCAACATCTACGTGGCCCAGAACGGCTCCGTGGTCCGCACCCGCCGCGCCTGCCTGGGCAATAATTTAAAAGTCACGTCCCCAGTGAGGCTGGGGAAGCAGTTCAAGAAACTGGACAAGCTGGCGGTGACACACGAGGAGAGCGTCCCGCTGAACACGTTGTCCAAGGGGCCGTCCCCGAGTGACAAAATGAACTCCAGGCCGTGCAGTGTCTCCTTTTCCTCTACTATAGGGGCCGAAAATGCAGTGACAAAGGCCGGGGCGGCCAAACTGAAAAGCACAGACGAGCAGGAATCGGTTGTTGACCACGAGGAAGTCAAGGAGCCCTTGGAGTCGCACAGTGAACACACGCAGTCCGACGAGGAGGAGCTCTGGATGGGCCCTTGGAACAACCTCCACATACCAATGACAAAACTGTGATTTTAGTTGATTTTTTTTTTTATTTTTGTTTTTACTTCGGTTTATAATAAACTGCGCTTTTTATTGTCACCCAGGGGCAGATGTACGGAGTTTGTATGGTGCACATCCGTTGTCCATGACAAACGGCACGCTTTAAAATTCCCAGACAAAATTTGCACTCACATCTGGACCGATCCATTGTCCTCCCCAGTTTTGACAGGCTCCCATTTCACTAAACACTACTTGGTTTCAATTAATGAGTTCCTTTTTGGATCTGGAGTTCTTGTTTAATAAACAGTAAACTACTAATAAATGCACAGCCCCCATTGGTTTAACCCTCCAGACAGTTCTATACCTGCCTGGCTTTGTTTTTCTGTATGGTACTTGTGGCTCTACTGTCTAGATTTGGGAATTGTCTATTTATGTTCAAGATTGATATCCGGAGCTCTGCCTTCTGACCTCAGAGTAATAAATTAAAAATAAACCCATCCAAGTCAATGGAGCAAATCCTCGGCTGCTGCTGGAATTTGAGTCCCAGTTCCAAAGTCAGAGCAATTTATGCAAACAGCGCCCAGCTGGCAAAGTTATGGAATCCAAGTTCCTGAGATTACAGCACTGCCACTTAGAAAAGTGCAAGAGAAGCTGAAATAAGATAAAAATTGCAAAGAGGAAGGCACTGTGTAGCAATTAATCTTATTCAGAGCTACCTGGCCGTGGTTTGTTCATTTTCTTTTGTAAATTAGCTCATTCCAATTTTCCTCTCCGGTCAATTTTTCATCTTTTCATCTCTTCCCACATCAGTTCTGTTTGCTTCTTTCCATGGTCTTTAGCTCCAGCTTTTGTGCTCTATCAGTAATTGTCATCCTATGGCTGTATTCCTCTGGAATAAAGCAGGATGATCCATGAGCCTGTGATAGTGGGAGGCACTAAAGAGGAATTAATTGGAAGAGGATGGATCCATTCCCAAGCCCAGCTGGCTGGTGGGTTAAGCGGTGCCATCACCATTCCACTTTGAACACAAATGTGCTGAAAAGACAAATGGATCCCACAGGGAAGAGGAGAAAAAGGGAATATTTTATGAGGTGAATGTGCACAGACAGATCTGGGAAGGGCAAAGGGTCTCAGGACACACACACAGAGATGTTTCCAAAACTTTTAGTACCCATCACCTCTGAAATATATGACATAAATTCAGGCACTTGGTTACAATTTCTGGTTTTACCTCGAAGTTTTGAGTGTGTTCACAGCTTGGGCAGGGAGCTGAGAATTTTCACTGTTTGCTGTCACCAACTCCCAAAAAAGACAAAGAAAAGTGTTTTTCTCCAGTATGAAGCAGCAAAAGGGGAAAAAAAAAAAAAGCAGAACCACTTTCACATGAGAAAAGTGTCCTGTTGTGTTGTGCAAACTTTTTTGGGGTAAAAGCAAACCAATTGTGAGAACAACCTGGAGGAGAGATTGGAAGAGCCAACAGATAAATGTGTGTAATTAGCAAGGAAGAGATTGGCACCAGCATTCTCTTCCCTTTCAGCTGCTGAGGCCTCACCACGAGGTCTGGGTGAGGACAGATCTGCTCTGGCAGTAAAAGGACTTTGTGTTTCCCTTTGCCCAGGTTCTCCCCCAGCAGATCCCTGGGAATGTTTGTCTTTGGGAGCTGTCTGCATGTGGTGTCGATGTGACTTCTCTGTCCAATACCTCCTTCTCAAGCTGAGGTTTCTGACCAAATATTTTGAGCAATGGTGCTTGTTTTCAGGCGAGAGAAATGCACTGTAGCCTCTCACACGTGGGAAAAACAAACCCACCAGATGTTTCTTTGCCCTAATTTCTTTTTCTTGGCATATTTGCACTTGGGACCGGCGCTAAAACAGCTGTTTGGAGTTAAGCTGGAGGCTGGACATACAGATAAGACTGATGGAAGAAAGAAAAAAAAAATCTATTCTTTGAAATAATGAGTAAAATGTTATATTTTAATCCTGTTTAAGACACTGTTATTATTTCACTGCCTCACTCTTATTGCAAAGTCTGTCAGTTCTGTTCCTAATATTCATTAGGGTTGAGTGCTTTTTAGATGAACATTTTCTCCCAATTTTCTGAGGGAAAACAGAAGTTGTTTCTTTATTTCTAAAACAACTACAGCATCTGTAGCTCTGGGAAGGATCCTGGGGCTGGACACTGGTGGTCAGTAGTGATGTCCCTGCTTATCCAAGGGAAATTCCATCCCCACTTGCTCTTTTGTGCTGTCCAGGTGCACAGAGCTTCTCCCTCAGTGCAGAGAGATCAGAATTCCCACTTTTTTTTCAGCAATGGGGGGCTGTGTTATCTAAAATTAACTAAATTTTAGCTAAACTTTTAAAATTGGGGAAATCTTTCTCAGGTGTACAAGATTTGGGGGTGTGGGGAGTATTTTTTTCCCTTTAATTTTCTGGGGGTGTCATCCTGTCAATTAATACAGAATTCCAAACTTTTCCTTTTGGGGATGCCATGCCATGAATAACTCTGGATTTTAGGCTGTGGGCAGGCAGACACTGGCAGACAGAACCAACAGGAGGAACCTCACAGATCGAGTCAGGAAGAAGAAAATCCCTTTTATTTCCCTTTGGGAAGCGAGGCATTAGCCCAGCTTTGGATACAGGGAGTAGAATTCCAGATCTGTGCCTTGGGATGTAATTTACAGCTGCTTAAGCACCGAAATTTGTCGGGCTGAGGCGAGGCACGAGCAGCTTCCCCTGAGTGGCAGAAGCACTCGCTGGTGCATCGAGGTGATAATCACCCCTCCTGACACTGATTTAATTCCTGCACTCCTCCAAGCAGGATTCTGTGGCTTAGCACAGCATGTGGTACATTTTGAGACCAGGGAAGATCCAAATGAGAAGTCCTGGGATTGTGGCAGGGCAGTGTAATTCCCACTCAGAGGGGAAAAGGAAAGCAAGGTGGAAAATGGAACTATTTCTATTTTCTCCCTTAAGTATTTGCTACTTACAACTATAAAGAACGCCCCACAGATCTGTCAGGAATCTGTTGGGAAATCAAATATTAATATTACATTGATGGTGGGGAGTCCCTGCACCCAGGATTTGGAGTGAGGGAAAGGACAGTGTGGTCATGGTGGGTTACAAGTGTCTGTCTGCTGGCAGAAATGCCCCAGCACAGTCACTCAGCATCCTCCCATCACTGCCTGAATCCTTCCAGAACCTGGAAAACAGTCAACAAAGTGGAAAAGGGATTGGAAAAAAAGAAAATGTGATATTTTAGCAAATGCTGGGAAAACACCCAGTGGGAATGGGCTGGTTTGGGCTATGGAAATGCTTCCTGGGAACTGTCACACATTCCAAGGGAATACTGCTTGATATTTACAGGAGTCTCCAGTGCATGACAGCCACGGTGGTGGTTGTCCCCAAATTCCTTCTGTGTGATGCTCTCAGTGGCTGGGAAGTGGCTGCTCCATTTTCCAGCAGTTTACTCCAGTAAATGCCCAGTGTAACTGGAAAGGCTAAAATTAGGGATAATTTCCAGCTGGTGGATGNGATTTAATTCCTGCACTCCTCCAAGCAGGATTCTGTGGCTTAGCACAGCATGTGGTACATTTTGAGACCAGGGAAGATCCAAATGAGAAGTCCTGGGATTGTGGCAGGGCAGTGTAATTCCCACTCAGAGGGGAAAAGGAAAGCAAGGTGGAAAATGGAACTATTTCTATTTTCTCCCTTAAGTATTTGCTACTTACAACTATAAAGAACGCCCCACAGATCTGTCAGGAATCTGTTGGGAAATCAAATATTAATATTACATTGATGGTGGGGAGTCCCTGCACCCAGGATTTGGAGTGAGGGAAAGGACAGTGTGGTCATGGTGGGTTACAAGTGTCTGTCTGCTGGCAGAAATGCCCCAGCACAGTCACTCAGCATCCTCCCATCACTGCCTGAATCCTTCCAGAACCTGGAAAACAGTCAACAAAGTGGAAAAGGGATTGGAAAAAAGAAAATGTGATATTTTAGCAAATGCTGGGAAAACACCCAGTGGGAATGGGCTGGTTTGGGCTATGGAAATGCTTCCTGGGAACTGTCACACATTCCAAGGGAATACTGCTTGATATTTACAGGAGTCTCCAGTGCATGACAGCCACGGTGGTGGTTGTCCCCAAATTCCTTCTGTGTGATGCTCTCAGTGGCTGGGAAGTGGCTGCTCCATTTTCCAGCAGTTTACTCCAGTAAATGCCCAGTGTAACTGGAAAGGCTAAAATTAGGGATAATTTCCAGCTGGTGGATGGAGGTAAATGGTTCTCACCTTGTTTTCCTACACACTCTTGCTCACCCCTCAAATGCTGCAGCAGAAAAACTTTAAAACTCTTCTGAAGGACTGGGCCACTCAGGGACACCTGGACAAGCTCCAGAAGTGTCCCATGGGAATCTCAGGGGTTTAACAAGGCCAGGTGCTGGTGCTGGCCCTGGCTCAGGAAAACCCCTGGGATGGATCCAGGCTGGGGATGAGCAGCTGGAGCAGCCCTGGAGAAGGAGCTGGGGGTGCTGGGGGTGAGAGCTGGGAGCCAGAGCCCCCCCATGCCCTGGGCTGAGCCCCAGCCTGGGCAGCAGGGGAGGGGGGGATTCTGCCCCTGTGCCCCTGAGCTCAGGTGAGAGCCCACCTGCAGAGCTGCCCCAGCCCTGGGGCCAGCACAGGAGGGACCTGGAGCTGCTGGAGAGAGCCCAGGGGAGGCTCCAGGATGGGCAGAGGGATGGAGCAGCTCTGCTGGGAGCAAAGGCTGGGAGAGCTGGGGGTGCTCACCTGGAGAGGAGAAGCTCTGGGGTGACCAAACTGTGGCCTTGCAGGGCCTGAAGGGGCTACAGGAAACATGGAGAGAGACTCTGTACAAGGGATGGAGGGACAAGGGGGAATGGCTTCCCACTGCCAGAGGGGAAATTTAGATGGGATATTGGGAATTAGGAATTGTTCCCTGGGAGGGTGGGCAGGCCCTGGCACAGGGTGCCCAGAGCAGCTGGGGCTGCCCCTGGATCCCTGGCAGTGCCCAAGGCCAGGTTGGAGCAGCCTGGGACATTGGAAGGTGTCCCTGCCCATGGCAGGGGTGTGGTGAGATGAACTTTAGATCCCTTCCAAGGGAAGCCATTCCATGGTTGCATGTTGCTCAGTTATCATTGTTCAAGTTGCTCAGTTATCATAGTCCAAGGAAGATGTGCATTTATTTACAAAGCACTGTTAAACTTTCATAAGCCCAAAGAGCAGTACAGTTTATCAGGTGAATTTTGGAGGCAGCTGGCTCTCAGAAGCCCCTTAGATCAGAACTGAGGAGTTTTGCCTTTTTCCTTTTTTGTGAAAGAAGGGAGTGTCAGTGATTTTCCTGTCTGGACTGAGCCCAGCTGATTCCAGGCTAAAGCTGGATCAAAGCTGTAGCAACAACAGGAGCATAATCAGGTAATTCACTCATGGCTGAGAAAACCATGGCTTTTGAGGTGGCAGCAGCCAGGACAGCTGGAATGTTGTCTATCTTTCTGGCAAGGATGGTTGCTCTTTACAGGATAATATTGCATTCATCCTCTCAGGAGTCACCCAGCAGGAGCAAAAACCCTGCAAAAGGTGGTTCCAGCCTGGCCTTGGGCACTGCCAGGGATCCAGGGGCAGCCCCAGCTGCTCTGGGGACCCTGTGCCAGGGCCTGCCCACCCTCCCAGGGAAAAATTCCTTCCCAATATCCCATCCATCCCTGCCCTCTGGCACTGGGATTCCTGTGGAGTTGCCACAGCACAGAGCTGTGGGGTTTAGCCAATATTTGGCTTCCAGGAGGTCCTGGAAGCTTTGCTTGGAGGAGAAAACAGCAAGGAAGTTGGTTGTGTTGGATTCCCAAGTGGATTTGGGGAAGGGAAGTGTCTCTGCAGTGGCTCTTCTGCAGCTCTTCTAAGAAAGGACAACATCTTGAGTAAAACTGTCAAAAATCTTTCTCTTTGCCTTTCAAAGCTCTGTTTAAATCCTTGGAGAATAAGAAAAATCATCTTTTTAAGGCAACAAAGCCAAAATTAACCTTTTTTAGTGCTTACCACTCCAGATCATGGTTTCTGCTCCCAGAAGACTGTGGCCATGGTACCCAAGTGGAATGTGAGAGCAGGCCTGGGGCTGTTCTCAAGGCAGGTGTTCCTGGGAATGCTACAAAAATCCAGGGCCTGTTTTTGGGGTTCCAGGGATGGGATGCTTCCAGAGAATGGTGCAGAACTGAATGTTGTAATGCTGGGCAGAGGTTTAGATTTTTTTCAAGAGTTTAGGGAGAATGACAACACCTAAGTTTAGAGAAACTCTGCTTTGTCGTGGTTATTTTTAGTATCTCAGGAAGAATTTCTTCTTTCCTCAATAAAGGTCACCAGGGAAATTGTATTAAGGCCATTATTTAATCTGATGAATTTTGCACAGGTAGAAAGATGATTATTTTTTAATGTGTTACATTTCAGACATCAGACCTAGACAGCATCGCTCTCCCAGCATTCACAAAGAGCTACTTTATTCCAAGTTGTTATCTCAGAAATGTGTGTGAGAGGCTCTTTTAATGAAAAAGGAAAGTGCAGGTTTTAAATATATCAAATATTGAGCAGGCTTTGCTTGGATTTAGCATTACACAGAGCCAGTCCTAGGGAGAGGGGGGGAAACAAATTGCTCACTGCTGATTAATCACCACGGTTTAAATGAGGAACACGAAGGATAAACTCAAAACTTTACCCCATCACCAAGCCAAGAATAATAAATATTTGTCTCTCCCAACAGTTTAATTTACTGCTGCACATTTTTGCCTTGCAGGCTGGAAATGCATAAATAACTGGGGGCTGAGGATGGGAATTCTGAGGAGACATCAAGGCATGGACCTTGAACATGGATGGGGGTGTGGGAGGGATTATTAAGGCCAGGAGGAGCACAGGGAGTGGTGATCCCAGGGCTCTCATTCTTGGCTCTACCACTGCCTCCTCCTTTCTTTCCTCCCAAAAGGTGAGGGAGGGCAGGAGAGGCAGGACTGTGCCCAGGGATGGAGACACACACAGGTGCCACACTGGGCATTATGCTGCCCAGGCTAATTAAGCTGCCAGGATGACAAATTTCAGCCCAGGCTCGTGGAATAGCCCTCTCCTGGAGTGCCTGGAAGGGATTTGCTCCCTTCCTGCCCTTACACAACCACTATCATGGTTCTCCTGCTGGGAACATGCAGACAAACACATCTTCCCAGGAAATGAAAGATGGAAATCCTGGTGAAAAATGGGATCTGTCCCCAAGGGGGCAGGAGGAAGGAGCAGCCCACAGACACGAGGTGCAGCTTCCACCAAATCCAGAGCTCCATTCCCACTCTGCTGGGAGGGGAAGGCAGCTGAAGGGCTCCCTGTGCCAAATGAGTTTGGGGTAGCAGGGGGCAAAGTGCTCCACAAACTGGGAGGTCACAGTGATTTGAGCAGCTGCTCTGGTCCTGACACAGCTTCCCAGCCTTCACAATAAGCTGGGAGTCCTCAAATTGACACGGGATTGTTAAAGGAAGAGCATAAAAGGAACAGACAGCAGAGCTGCTGGGTTTTAGGCAGTGAAATCACCCCACCTGCTGCTGCTGCAGGACCTGTCACCTTGATTCCTGTGCTTCCTTCCCAGCATGATTTGCCTTTTAGGGATTTAAAGGGAAATTCTGTACTCCTAGATTGGGACATACATTCATCTGAGTGCTGCTGGCTCAGCCTCCACGGGAAATAACACGGGATCATGGAACTGTTTGGGCTGGAAAGAATATTTGTGTTCCTAGAAAAAGAAAAAAAAAAAAAACCAACACATTAGCAGGGGAAGTGGGTGGGATGGTAGGAAAAGCTGGAAGGATGGAAATCAAGGATTCCCAACATCCTGGTAACCTCTACCCCTCTCCCAAAGGAACCACTGCATCTCTAGGGATCTGCAGGGAAACCTGGCCACGGCTCAGCAGCCAAGTTGTGCTTGGGCACTCAGCTGAGCCAGCTGCAGGTGACAGGCTTGGCCTCAGCTACTGCAGCACAAACCCAGCCCAGGATAAACATATCCAATGCCAGTTTATGGAATTGTGGGAGATGGATGGATTTTAATTGGCCAATTCACGTCCTTTTCCTTTGTGCCAAAGCAGAAAGCTTCCTCAGGAAGGATTTGAGGCCTAGCTATCACTTCTGAGCCACCTGTAACATTCATGAGTGACTCCCCAGGTATCAAGATGGTCCAAATAACAAGACCCTGCCCTTGTTTTGACAATTTCTTGCAAATAATCAGCATAAGAAGGTCAGGAATTTTGAAAAGCTGCCCCCACCCAGCCATGGCATCTGCACCTTTGCACTTAACTGTGCTCATATCATTTATTAGATTTTATTGCCCCAAAACTGTAAAAATAGAGCAAATTTAGAAGTGTCCAAGGCTGGGTTGGATGGGGCTTGGAGCAACCTGGGATAGTGGAAGGTGTCCCTGCCCATGGCAGGGGTGGTATGAGATGGGCTTTGAGGTCTCTTCCAACCTGAACCATCATGGGATTCTGGGATTCCAAACCTCCCCTGGCACATCTGCATGCTATTACAAACAGCAGCAATGTGAATGTAGCTGGTGTTTAATTCCTCTCCATCTTTCTCTAAAAGGTTTGGTTTTTTTATAGAAATGATAAATACAAGGGCTAGTCAGGTAGGAGGTCTTGGGGAGATTTTATTTACAGCTGAGTACAGCTCTGTGTGGCAGAACTGAAGAGGAAAATACAACCCCAAACTGAACACGGCTCTCTTTCCTACTCTACATTATTATAAATGCTGCAGAATTATCTTTTGAAGAAGGCTTAGGAAAGAAGGGTTTGTTTCACAGTCTTGGTTAATAACATGTTTCCAGACTCTTCCTGGCTGAATCCAGGGAAAGGAGTGTTAGTGTAGCTCTTACAGGATCACTAAAGTCCCCAAAACCAACCAAGTAAAATGATTTCTTCATAGGCCCTGAGCTGGAAGGAAGCCACAAAGATCACTCAGACACCCCCAAAAAACTCAGAGTAGCATTTCTCATTAACTTTAAATCCCAAAGGAAGCCTAAAAAAACCTAGAAATTCAAGTTCATTTTGTGAGTGCTTTATTTACAGGTTGGACTGGGCTTGTTGCACTTGGCAGAGAGCCTTGTGATCCACAGCCATGGATCCTGTGGGAAGCACTCCTGCCCTGCAGCACCACAACCCTGCTGTGCTTCCATCACTGGCACTTCCCAGGTACCTGGGAAAAATTAGCCCATCAGTAATTAGTTCTCCAGCAGGTGTGAGATACTAATTAACTCCCCTGAGATTGAGGACCTCTTTTTTTTAATAATGTTCTCCTTACACTCCTGCTTTCAAATTTATTTCCTATGGAAATAACGTTGAGGTGGGTACAGTGTCCACCCACCTGTCAGGATAATTCAGAATCATTTCTGAACCAAATGGCCAATTTCATCCAGATTTGAAGGAAGATTCGCAGTCTCCAAATTAATTAATTTTCCACAGACTTCAGGAAAACTGACAGCTGGATAGAGGGACGTGGGAAGCAAAGAGATGCTTCTGTGGCCTCTGAGGAAGATGAGAATGCTTTTGGGCAACTGGAGGGGCAACAGCTTGAAGATGGCATCCAGGTTATTCCATGATTCCTGGAATGTCCTAGGGATGTGTCCTGATGTCACTGAGGAGGGGATGGCAGAGAGATGAATAAGGGAAATCTCATCCAAGGAGCCTGGGGGACACCGAGCTGTCCCTGGGCCAGCAGAGTGTCCTGGGGGACACCGAGCTGTCCCTGGGCCAGCAGAGTGTCCTGGGGCCGAGGAGGCCAAGGGGACCCTGGGGGCAGCAGAAGAGCACTGGCAGCAGGTCAGGGAGGGCTCCTGGCCCTGGGGGCAGCCCTGGAGGCACCTCTGGAGTGCTGTGTCCAGCTCTGGATGCTCAGCACAGCAGGGCCAGGAGCTGGTGGAGCTGAGGCAGGGCCTGGAGCATCTGGGTGCCCAGGAAAGGCTGAGGGAGCTGGGGCTGCTCAGGCTGGAGAGGAGCCCCAGCTGAGAGGGGCCCTCAGGCCTGGCTGTCCCTGTGTGCAGGGAGGGGCAGAGCAGGGCCCAGGCTCTGCTCCGGGGCCCAGCAATGGCACCAGAGCCACGGGCAGGGCCTGAGCCCAGCAATTGCCCTGCACAGGAGGCACAACTTCTTCCCTGGGCAGTGCCCAGCCCTGAGCACATTGCCCACACAGCCTGGGGGCTCTCCTCCCTGGGGCTGTGGCACAGCTGGGGGCACACAATGCTGGGCCCTGTGCTCTGGGATGGCCCTGCTGGAGCAGGGAGGTGACACCAGATGTAGTTCCTGATCCATCCTCGGATTCTGTGAATTCCAAATACTTCCTTTGCTCCCGGTGCAAATTCCTTTCTTCTCATGCTGCCACACACAGCTGGGACCTCAAAAAGGATCATGAAAGGAGCTGAGGATCAGTCTCAGTTGTCTGATATGTACATCTGCCACGAGGTGTGATGTGCCTATCGCTGTTGCGCTTTTCCTGGCAGAACAATTCAAGCACTGGCCTCCAGCAGAAAGAAAAAAAAACCCTTTGACTTTTGGGTTTAGATAATGTTTTGAAGATATAAAAGGAATTTAATGTGTCAAGTAGGAACAATTATTTGCTCACTTATAATGAGAATTATGGCAGCAGTGCAATACAAATTTTCTCCCCACTAAAAGGAAGCCCTAATTAGAATGATAATGTCTCCTCTTTGGAGAAGCCTTTAAAGGAACTGCGAGGTCACCTCCACTTTTGTGGGAATTGGCAGCTCATTCTCAGTTTCATTTTAGTCGTGACTCTCACCACAAACCCACAGCCTCCCACTAAATGAAGTAGCACAATAGCTGAGTTTCAATTAGAAATACTAAGGGTTTCTTCTGCATTTTAGCAAAAAGAGGCACTGTACAGGGAATTCAGGGTGATACTTATTGGCTATTATATTAACTCCCTAGAAATTGAGAGTTATTGTGCCTTTTATATCCACTTCCTACCAGTTAAAGGGAACAAGGCTTATGTTTTAACTCTTGATTTTCTGGGTCACATCTGTAAACTCCAAATGTTTTCAGTGTGTGCTGTGGCTGGGGGTAGAGAGTGATGTTTGTATCAAGATTTCAAGGCAGCCAGGTGTTAGTAGAAAGTACAGAAAACCACAGTAAAATATGGCTAGGTTAATAAAAACCTCAAATTGTGCTTTTGTTCTTATTCTGGTTATTTTTAATGCATTACTCCAAGGCAGATGTGACTCCCTGAGTGGCTGAAGTTGACCAGCACTGGCCATGCACCTTTTCCCTCCCTCCCAGCACTTTTCCATATCTTTTTCCTTTTTTCCTGCCCTGCTGCTCTCAAATCCCAACCTGTCCTGTGACCCTCTGCACCTTCCACCACTGCCAACATCTGGCTCCAGTGCTTGGTGTACCTGGGCCAGGTCCTGCCAGCCCTGGAATCTGATCAGAGTGGGTTAATAACAAAAACCTATGAGCAGGCAGGGGGTCGGTTTGTAATTTTTATCTAAACCGGATCATGCAAGTCTCTTCAATTCATTAATAAAAATTAACAGGATATTTGCAACGTACAATTTGCAGCATTGAACCAGGAGCTGAAAGAAGCCAGAGCAGCAGCTGAGCTTGAAGGCAAACCGATACCTCTTAATGAATTTCACAGATTAAAAGATTAAAAACTTAAAGCCTAAAATGAGTTTTGCATATTCAGATGTAGAACTGATTTATTCCTCTTCTCCCTCTCCATTGAAATCCTCTTCCCCCTATAAAGTTGTAGGAGAGTCCCCCTTGCGGCCCTGGCCAGGAAAGCATCGCTGTGATATTTTACCTGTTTTAATTTCCCCACCTACTCTGCAAGTTCAATCATAGATTCTTCCCCGATTGGGTTGGAAAGGACCTTAAATCCCATCCATTCCACCCCTACCACGGGCAGGGACACCTTCCACTGTCCCAGGCTGCTCCAAGCCCTGTCCAGCCTGGCCTTGGGCACTGCCAGGGATCCAGGGACAGCCCCAGCTGCTCTGGGCACCCTGTGCCAGGGACTCGTCAGCTGGGGCTGCATCACAGCCCCTGTGAAATGTGCTACTGGAGAGGGGAGAAAAGGGGTTTTGCAGGATTTTCATCCATTCTGAAAAGCCAAAGTGGGGAAGAGGAAAAAAAGTCACTGGGTCATGGAATGATAAAATCACAAAGGCTGAAAAAGCCCTCTGAGATCACCACATCCAAACATTCCCCCAGCACTGCCACGTTCACCACTAACCCCTGTCCCCCTGTGGCACATCCACAGAGCTTTTGAGCACTTCCAGGAATGATGAGTCCCCCCACTTCCCTGGGCAGCCTGTCCTGAGTCCTGACCATCCTTTCCATGAAGAAATTCTCCCTAAAATTCAAACAGTCTTCAAAGCCCCACAGCCATGTCAGCCCTCACAGTCCCCACTGTCCTTAAAGCTCTCACACCCCAGAAAGACCTCACAGCCCCCAGAGCCACCCCAGCCCTCACAGACCCCACTACCCTCACAGACCCCTCAAAGGCCTCAGAGACACCCCAGCCCTCACAGACCCCTCAAAGGCCTCAGGCCCCACAGCCCTCAGCGACCCCATAGCTCCCAGGCTCTTCCAGCCCTCACAGACCCCACTGCCATCACAGACCCCTCAGCCCTCAGCAACCCCATAGCTCCCAGGCCCATCCAGCCCTCACAGACCCCACTGGCATCACAGACCCCACTGCCCTCACAGACCCCTCGAAGGCCTCAGGCCCCATAGCCCTCAGAGACCCCATAGCTCCCAGGCCCATCCAGCCCTCACAGACCCCACTACCATCACAGCCCCCATAGCCCTCAGAGCACTGACAAACCTCCCAGACCCCACAGTTCTCAAAGCCCCTACAGACCCCTCACAGCCACCAGAGCTCTGAGAGAGCCCAGAGCCCACCCTGGTCCTACAGCCTTCACAGCCCCATAGGCCATACAGACCCCATAACCCTCACAGTCTCCCTTCCTTGGACACCTCCAGGGATGGGGAGTGCAAAGCTCCCTGGGCAGCCCCTGCCAAGGCCTGAGCACCCTTTCCATGGAGAAATTCCTGCTGCTGTCCAAGCTGAGCCTCCCCTGGCCCAGCTTGAGGCCCTTTCCCCTTGTCCTGTCCCTGTTCCCTGGCAGCATAGCCCGACCCTCCCTGGCTGTCCCCTCCTGGCAGGGAGTTGTGCAGAGCCAGAAACCATCTCATCCAGGGCAGCCTGAGTTATAGGTGATGGCAGGTTTGGTCTGGAGACATCTTGCACCATCTGGAATTTTAGGAGCCGACAGCCCACGTGCACAAGCCCCTGGACAAGGCACAAGCCCCTGGACATGAACACCAGCCTTTTTTCATAGGAAACCAAACTCACCAACCCAATTTCCTGATATCAGTTTGTAGGAGGTGCTTGGCACTGCCAGGGCAGCTCAAGGTGTAGGTGGTGGCAGGTTGGGTCTGGCGGACATCCTGCACTGTTCATAATTTTAGGAGTCAGCAGGGCCACAGGGCCCTGGACACAAATGTTGGCCCCTTTTCTATGGGAAACAAAACTCACACTGTGTCTGTGACTTACACTGAAGAGGGCTTTGAGCATCAGCACTTGATTGTTCAGCCCAAACTTTTATACCTCCCATGCTGATGCATTGCACCTGTGTGCCCTCTGTTCCCTGTGTGTTTGGTCAGTGCACCTGGGCACTCCATGGCTCATTAATTTCAATGCTGTTCATCTGCTTTTCACAGCTGTACCCACTGGGGATGAGGCTCAGCCACAGCCCCACTCCCAATTACCACAAACCCTGTGCCTACACACCACCTCAGTTTTCAGGAGGTGCTTGGCACTGCCAGGGCAGCCTGAGGTGTAAGTAGTGGCAGGTTAGGTCTGGGACACATCCTGCACCATCTGGAATTTCAGGAGGCAGCAGCCCACTTGGAGCCACAGGCCCCTGGGTGGGGCACAAGCCCCTGGACATGAACACTGGCCATTTTCCATGGGAAACTAAACTCATCACTTGTTTGTTCTTCAGCCCTTCAACCTTTTATACCCCAAACATTGTTCACTGCCCTGTGTGCCCTCTGTTCCCTGTGAGATTGGTCAGAGCACCTGGGCACTCCATGGCTCATTGCCTTCAATATCACTCACCTGTCCTGCCCAGCTCTGCCCACTGGGGATGAGGCTCGGCCCCAGCCCCACTCCCAATTCCCACAAACTCTGTGCCTGCACACCGCCCCAATTTCCTGATGTCAGTTTGCAGGAGATGCTTGGCACTGTCAGGACAGCTCAAATTGTAGGTTGGGTCTGGGAGACATCCTGCACCGTTGGAATTTTAGGAGGTAGTCCCCACCCCAGTATCACCGGGAGGGATTTGTGCTGTCTGAGCGAGACCCAGCAGATGTCAGCAGAGGACAGGAAAAAAGCAGCAAAGAGCCTCAAATCCTCTTCAACATCTCTGCAATAACCACCCCAGGCCATCCTGGGGATTTATATTTAGAAAACTGTTGCATTATTTATTTTTTTAATAGTTAAACGAATACTAACACGATTATGGTAAGAAAAAAACCCAAAATGTAGTGGAAGTTGCAACATTCATTTTTTTTCTGGGAAGGATTTTTTGGTAAAGCTGTGCATTCTGCCACAGATATTTATAATTGACTTGCAAAGCAAAAGTGAAGCCTATTTTTGAACAGTCCTAAAAGCAGCCATGGGAAAAACGTTGGATTTCTCCATAAAAGGAGTGGTCAGATGGTCAAATGAGTGGGTTCATTAAAAACAAGCAGCTCTGGTTTTTTTCCTTTCCTGTTCCTTTCATTTCCTCTGAAGCACCAGAACTTTAAGGAGTTTCTCTCCTTTTTTGCCACAAAGCTTAAAAAGGTCATTTTTTACAACGCAACAGTGATGAACAAATAAACAAAGTGACTTTTCCTTTTGCAAAGTCAGAAAAAAAATGCTGCAAAGGAGTATATCCATGGTGTGTCAGAGGAATCCACTGGGAATAACACTGGCATTCACAGAAGCTTTATGGGATCTGCAGCTGGATGTTCTGAGGTATTTTGGCTGCTCTTCCTTAACTCCTGAGTCTCCAGTTTCCATCTCTCCACAGGGGTTTTATACTCCACAGGGAATATAAAAGGGTGCAGGGAGAAAAGAAATAGAAAATAGAAAATAGAAAAGAGAGCAGCTTTGCCCTCTTTTTACTGTAGAAAATCCCAGTCTCTGCAGTACTTCCCAATTATTTGGCAGGAGAAGGAAGATTTTGGGTGGTGCTAAATGTTTCTAAATATTTCATTTTTAAAGTTCATTTGAAATTAGAAATATTTCTTTTTTAAAAAAAAAAGAAAAGGGTTTCAGGAAAAAAAAATTAAAAGTGAGAAGGCTTTGTCCCTAAATCCTGCTATTTTATCAAGATCTTGACAATGTTTGAATGTTTATTCCATGGAAGTTTTGCTCCTGACTTTAAGAAATATACAGCCCAGCCCCAAATCTTCCAATTTTGGCTCTGCTCCTACTAAATCCTGTTGTATTTTCTTACTTATGGGGCATTTCTTACACTTAATGCAGGGACTAAGGGTTATATATAGAGCTGGGAGCTATAAAAACAGAATTATGTTTACAATAATGTAAATTATTACCACTGACCTATTATTGCCCCTTGGCTCTGCTCTGGCTGGGTACTTTTAGTTTTCCCTGTTTTCACAGCATCTTCATACACCTTAAACTTACCCATTCCTTCTTTTTCAGATGGAATGTTTTATCAATAAATAGATTTTTACCAGGATAGTTTTTGCATTATTTAGAGAAAATACTGTAAAGGAGCAACAGGTTCAGCCTGTATCTCCTTGGGTTGTACAAATGCTTGCAAATTTAAAGGAATATTAAATCATAGAATCATTAAGGTTGGGGAAAATCTCCAAGATCAGCCAGCACTGCCAGGGCCACCACTAAACCATGTCCCCAAGGGCCACATCTGCACATTCTTGAACATCTCCAGGGATGGGGACTGTAATTCCTTTAGCAGCTTATTTCCAGAGCAGGACAACCCTTCCAGTGAAGAGGTTTGCCTTTATAGTTCCTTGGCACAACTCATTCAGAGTGACTTCTCTTAAATTTTACCCCAGTGAAACAGTTTTGGAGGAATAAATTAAAATTAGTGTTTAAAAAGCTGAGCAGGCCACTCTGGGCTGGAGATTGGAAGGATCTGGGCAGATGCAATCAGCAAGAGATTGAAGACAACATAATTAACACCAATCAAAGGCATCTTGTGAGAAATAATTCCTGCAAAGCAAATATCAAATTTGTCCTGACAGGGTCAGGAATTTAATCAAGACAATCAACTTTTAGGAGCTGGGCTGCGAAATCATTCGCTGGGCTTAATTAAAGGCAGGGGAAAGGGAATTTCATGAGGTGCTAAATGCAGGATAGAGCACTCAGGGGAGCAGAAAAAGGAGTTCAAAGAGGAGGCAGCTCTGATTTGGGGAGTGAAGATCCCCACACTGGGCTGTGCCCTTCAGCTCTCAGACAGGAGCTGGGGTGAGGTTATCCAAAGCTCCTTGAAGCAGCAATGGAGACACAGATAAATAAAAGCATTCCCAAAGGTGGCTCATGGAACCAGAGAATCCCAGGATAGTTTGGATTGGCAGGGACCTTAAAGATCATCTCATTGCAATCCCTGCCATGGGCAGGATGGCACCCACCTGACCCAGCTGGGATGCTGGCTGGGAGAGCTGGGAATGTTCAGCCTGGAGAAGAGAAGGGTGTGTGGAGACCTCACAGCTCCTTCCAGGGCCTGAAGGGACACAGGGAAGCTGGAGAGGGACCCTGCAACAGGAACTGGAGGGACAGGACACAGGGAATGGGTTCAGACTGACACAGGGGAAATTAGGTGGGATATTGGGAATTAGGAATTGTTCCCTGGGAGGTTGGGCAGGCCTTGAGAAGCTGGGGCTGCCCCTGGATCCCTGGCAGTGCCCAAGGCCAGTTTGGACTGTGGGCTTGGAGCAGCCTGGGACAGTGGAAGGTGTCCCTAGCCAAGGCAAGAGTGGAATGAGATCATCTTAAAGGCCCCTTCAAACCCAAACCATTCAGGAATTCCAAGATTTTTACCTCAGTGCACGCATTAATCAGCATAATTGCACTGCACTGGGATTATACTGATGAATGTGTATAATTGTATAATGTGTGTTTTGGTAAAAAAGCACACAGAAAATCTACATTATAAAAACACCGACCCTAAATTGTTTGGTGCTATTTTCAGGACAGCATCTGGATGGAAAAATCCAGGGTTGGAGAGCAAGCAGAGGATCCTAACTAGGTTGATGTGCAAAGGGGAAAATCTCTTCCCATGTAGCTTCACTGCAGGGGAGGAGGGGAGGGGGAACCCTCCAGGTGCTCAGGAACCCCAGGGCAGGTAAGGAGAGGCTTTTTTGGAGTCACCCTATCCCACAGGACATATTTCACTGGGAACAAACACCAGGATTTGCTCAGAGGGTCAGAGACACAGCCAGGCTGTGAGGGTGTGAAAGGTCCAACCTCCACCTGCGTGGTGCTGCTGGATGTTCTCGTGCCACAACATCCTCTGGTTTTCGGGCTGAGGAAATCGTGTGGGGCTGAGTCCTCTACCTCATTTTCACAGCTCCTCCGTGAGAGGATATCCCTTGATCTCAAGGAAAAGGTGGTAACTGCTCCCTGATAAGGGCAGCTCCTTATCAGGGGTGTGGGTGTGATCAGCCCTTGATCAGTTGGATGACTGAAGCCTCTGGAGGGTGGTTCCACCTTCCCAGAGAGGCACTTTCCCACTCCCGCAGTGGGAATTAAATCCTCAGTTTTATGATCCAGCAATTATTTAACCCTGGGGTTTCTGCCTTTTTACCTGGCAATTACAAACCCTTGATCACAGAGGCGTGGGCCCGAGTCGTTTAAAAAGTCGTTTAAAAGAGTTGATTCCAAAAGGCACTCCAAGAAAGTGGTGGAACACTTTGGAAACCACTCCAGATCTTCCGGATAAGGGAGAAGATAAAGGTGTTCTCCCTTTCTGTTGTGGCATTGAACCAGGGGATTCACTTTATTCATCCTGTTCTTTTGGTATCTGCTGCAAAATGGTGTTGGAACCTCTTTCCTAACCGGTTTTTAGGATAATTCTCCCTGGATTTCATCACTTGAAGCAACCTTGGGATAGTGGGAAATGTCTTCATTGGAATGACATGAGCTTTAAGGTCCCTTCCAAGCCAAACTAATCTGGGATTCTGTGACCCTGTTGGCAGCACCTCTGCCAGGAATGGATGTGGCAGAATTCCCTATATTCATCTGTCTGGAAATCATCCCAGATATTCCATGTCCTACCTGTATTTGACAGTTATTTCTTCTGGCTCTTCTCAGGTTTGGTGCTAAACTTTATAATGAATTATTTGTTATTTTGGAATCACAGCTCATCCCAAAATAAATTGACAGATTCTGTTATAATTTGCACCATTTTAAAAATGGAACAGCAGGTATGAAAGACACAAAGGAGGCAGTAAATTAGAATTGAAAATACATTTGGAAGGAACTAACACAATCAAGGCAGAATTGCTTTTTTTTTTTTCCCAAAAGAGAATCACTCCATCAATTCCTCTGTGAAATTATTGGAGTCAGAAACGAGGTAAATTTTCCATCTCTGAGATGGAATTGATCATTTACAAAAGTCCAGTGATTGCAGGGACAGGGGATGAAAGGGTTTAGCAAGAGCTAAAAAGATTGAGGAATGCTATGGAATAAATTTAGCTCGGTCAAAAAGGGGATTTTGTGCCAGTGAAACCAGGTCTAATTAAGATTGTGCAGGATAGCCTGGAACTGAGTGCCCCAAATGCTGCAGTGAGGGATAATTTGCTTCTCTGTCCTGTGTCAGGGAACTGGAATAAATCCATGACACAGGCAGAGTGAAATGGGGGAAAACTGGAGCATTTCTGTCACTTAGAATATTAACACGAGCAAAAACCAGAGAGGAACAACTTGCATGGGATAAAACTAGACCAGTGGGAATGAGGGTGCTAGGAAAATGCCTAGAAAAATGACCAGAAGCTTCTGTGCAGGGATTTAGAGGATGGGATGGGATGGGATGGGA
>VZRH01007995.1:871453-894429 GCA_013397555.1 Urocynchramus pylzowi | reverse complement strand
ATGGGATGGGATGGGATGGGATGGGATGGGATGGGATGGGATGGACCTGAAGATGCCCCCCAGGCTGCACCTCTTTGTGCAATCACCTTTTAGCTGCTCTGGCACCTGGGATGAACCAAATCAGCTCCAGGCCAGGCTGGATGGGGCTTGGAACACCCTGGGGTAATGGAAGATGTCCCTGCCCATGGATGGGCTTTGAGGTCCTTGCAACCCAAACCATTCCCTGATATTGGAGTCCTGGAGTTCTCGTGGTCTCCTCTGGTGACATCAGATGCTCCATGTGAGCTCTGGGATTTCTTTCTTGCAGCCCAGGTATTGGGGGGTCAAGACCTTTGCTTTGGGGTCAGGATCCCAATCCAGCAACCCTGAAATGCCCCAGCTGATCCCAAGAATTTAAGCTGCAGTTGGGAAGGTCAGAAATGGCTGTGCTCCCTGAGAATGATCCTTGGAAAAGTCACTTAATCCTTAACATCCCAAAGATCATAGCAAGCAACAGCTGCTGCATTCCAGAGAAATTGCACACTGGGATTTGGAAATTTCAGGGCATTTTCCAGTCAGATCTGGCTGCCAGGATAACCCAAGCAGTATCTGAGCTTATAAAAAGAATTAATTTTTGCAACACCATTGGATTGATGGAGATTTGAACCCAAGAGTTCATTCCTTCACTGTGGAGTCAGGAATATCCCATGCAGGCTCCTGGTCTCAGATGTCATCTCTCAAAAATGCTCTTAGGAATATTTTAATGTGAGGAATGATGCTTTCCTAGACATTTATAGGTGGTTTCTTCTTGTGCAAATATTATCCCATGGGAGTCTTTCTTGCCCTATGCACTATTTCCACTGTGAGGATTTTTGTCATCTGAATAAAACTGCGGTCAGTGGTCTTAAATCCACTTGGTGAATTTAAACCCTTGCTAAAAACAAAACAAAACAAACAAACAAAAAAATTAAGCTTAATAATTAGAGTAAAATTCTCCAAATCAGTATGATATTAACTCGGATTTGGGTTTGGGTTTTTGTGGGGGTTATACCCAAATTCATCCATGCTGAGACTGTTTTTGAAGTCTGGACATAAAGATATTGTATTTATGAAGACTCCTGGGTTAAGTTTTCTGTCCTGAGGAAATCCAGAGCTGGAAGTTTCACATCTGATTCTCCTGCTCAGAACAAGGTGCTCCTTCCTCCTCCTTCCCCCAGGAAAAACAGTTGGAAGGTGACCTGTGATATTAGGGCAGGGGAAGTGTGTCACTGAGTTATGTAACCCCACAAGGTGACTGCCAAGGCCAAGGGGAAATGTGCTCAAGGGGAAAAGGAACAGGAATTCAGAACCAAACCCCTGATGGGGAAAACTTGGATGAGCTGCTCTTAAATGGGAGGAATTAACTTTCCATCCTGCGAATCCTTCTCTACTGAAAATAATTTTATTTTCCTTTGAAAAATATCCTTGAATTTTGTACACCTGAGTCCTTTAAAAGAGGAGGGAATTGCTAAGGTCTGGTTGTGTGTCCCGAGTTTTATCCGTGGTAGTATTCCCAAAAAACGTCACTAGAGGGGGATCATGAAATGCACAAACTTTGCTCTGAGTTAAAAATACCGAATTTCCTCGGTGTTCTGCTGCTGGCTGTGGAAGGAGGAGGGTGCTGGAACTTTTTTTCCACCGCTGTAAATTGGAAGCTGAGGATGATTTTGAGAGGATGCCGGGTGAAAAAGCCTCGGGGGAAGTGAACTCTGGGGTTTGTGTGGGTTTGGGTTTAATGTGTGGATATTTGGGTTTAATGTATGGATATGTGGAGCATGGAGTGACCTCCGTTCCTTCACTGTGGTCCCAGATTCACCAGAACCAGCTTTTCCCAAGGTTTTATGGAGTGACTTTCCCTGTTTTATCATGGCAAAAATGTCATCCCACTTTCAAATAATCCCAAATTGTGTCAGCCTCTCTCTGTAGAGAGATGGGATCAAATATTGGATTTCTCAGGGTAATGACCCCTCCTTAAATGTGACAGGGATGTAGAAGGAGTGGGAAAGGGGAACCAACAATGAGCAAGAAGAAGATGGCCAAAATAACCCAGGTAGGAGAAGGGGAAACCGTTTTAGGCTACAAAAAGAGATTTAGATGGAATATTGGGAAGGAATTGTTCCCTTGGAGAGTGGGCAGGCCCTGGCACAGGGTGCCCAGAGCAGCTGTGGCTGCCCCTGGATCCCTGGCAGTGCCCAAGGCCACGTTGGACTTTGGGGTTTGGAGCAGCCTGGGACAGTGGAAGGTGTCCCTGCCCATGGCAGGGGTGGGATGGGATGGGCTTTACATCCCCTCCCACCCAAATCATTCCATGACTCTGCAGTTCTATGACCATGATGCACCATAAACCACCCAGAGAGGCAATTTCTTTCACTGAGAAGTTATTTCTTATTTAATTAAATCTTAGATATTTTTCTATGTTTTGAGGCTGTTTATTTGTTTTCTCTTTTTTTTTTCTTTGTTATTAATGTTTCCTGTTTATAAGAAAAATTATGCTGAATATCAAGACCAGGAAAAACCCCCACAGTTCTAAATATTACAGGTATGGCAGCATTTTATTCTTTCCCACCTGTGTTTTGAGGCCCTAAAAGAGATGCTCCAAAACCTCAGCAGAGCCTGGTGTGCCAGTATATTTCACATACTAAAATATCCCAGGATTGTAAGTGGCAGGAATATCCTATTGACTCCAGCAGTATTGAAACAGCAGGACACAACACAAGAGCAATTAAATATGTGTTTAACTGCTCCTCAGTGTCTGCTGGGCTTTAACCAAAGCTGAGCAGGGCTCTTTTTAAGGCTTTTCTCTCTGGATTTGCAGTTCCAGCTCCAGCTGTGACTTCCCTGTGGATGGGAATGACCTTGGATTGGCTGTCAGGGCCATCCTATTGACCTGTGGTCGATATTCCAGGACTGGAAGTGGTGTGGGGTGTGTTAATTCCACATTTCCCTTCCATAAAACAACGGCACAACAACCAGAGGAATCGGAGCGTACCGGGGTTGTTTCCAGGTAATTGAATCCATCTGGATTTTGGCCTCGTGTCCTGTAGGAAACCACAAGTACAAGGTGCTGAAAAATCCCCTGTGAAGCTGGGGAAGGACAGTGGACCTTTCCAGAGCTGGGATGTGGGATAATGTGCTTGCAAATATTGGTTGTTAATGGTGTCTGGGCAATAGCTGAAAACAAAGCCCTCTCAGAAAATACCCAAACAGGGGGATTTTATTTTTTTTCCATGTAAAAACGTTCCAGCCTGTTGTGTGTAAGTGTGTCTGGTGCAGAAAAATATTCCCTGGGGATGGTGGAAATGTATCAAATCCCAAAAGAAGCCTGATAACCCATCCTGAATACGTATTTGGTCTGAAACACTGTGTTGGTAACATGTCAGGTTAAAGATCCTCCCTTTTGATTCTTCTCAACCCAAATGCTGTAAAATATAAATGGTATCCCCAAGTCCTTGACAGGAAGTTTGGGCTGGAATAAGAGGACATTTATTGCAGAATAAATGGGAAGGGCTCAATCCTGACCAAAAACTGCATTGGATCAGGCAGTCCTTGAATGAACCTCAGCAATATCAGGCATTTTCTGCTTTTGGACTTATTGATGGGTGTTCCCTTTCTGTTTCTTTAATTTCCTGGGAATATTGGCTGTGACTGGGACTGATCTGGGGTTGGGCTTCGTGTGTTCCTGGCAGAAGGATGCAACCAGAGCAGCTGAGGTGAGGCAGGAGCAGATGCTGCCAAGAAAAGCAACTTTCAGCACCTGTCCTGCTCTCTGCCTCTCACAGTTCATGCTTTTTATCAGTACATGGGTTTTTTTCCCACTTTCTTTCTATTTTATCCAGGTTTTTCCCAGTCCAGGTCCTGTATGTCCAGCATCCTTTAGCCACAGCCTCACCTGTAATTGTTTTCCTTCTGGGACAGCAGATGCCAAAGATGTGATCCATCTCCTCCCACCTTTCCTTAACCTGCCAGAGCAGGAATTGACCTCAGGAACTGTTTCATTCAGGCTTATTTCAGACCTGTCTGCTCCCAGGGCTGACCCTGTGCCAAAAACTGGGATTAGGGACCTTTTGATCTTCCTTGCATCCTGGCTGGAGATGAGAAGTCCCAAAGGGAAAACGCCCACAATTCCAAATCTGCTTTATTCCCTGAAATCTGACCCCAGTTTTGCCACCTCACAGCTCCTGCTGCCCTGTGTGGATGCATTTCCTTCATCCCTCCAGCTCCTGGTGCAGAAACCAAGGGAAGAGCAGCCCCTCACTGCTTTTTTTTGCAGCTTTACAGCAAATTAGGTTTACCTTGAAGTTGTAAAAAAATAGTTCCATTTGTTCCTTATACTTTGATCTTGTGGGGCTGGAGAGGGAGGTAGCTGGGAGAGGAGGAGGTGTTTTACAGGCAGCAAAAATCCTCCAGGAGCTGCCTCAGCAAATTCAGGTCTAGGGCAGGGCTGCCAAATCTGATGTGTGATCCTAAATTGTAGCAAACTTCAAGTCCTTCAGACCTCTGGGGTCTTATTATCAATCAGGGTAGAATAGAATCTATCAAACCTTCCCTTTCTCTCATTTTTATTCATTTAGTTTTTAATAAAGTGTGATTATTCAGCCACTTCCTGTTGGAAAAAAATGATTCAACACAAACTATCGCTTGTATCACTTTTGGTCTTCTGGGCCAAGCATGGTGACTTACAAAATCTCTTGGTTTGGAGAACAGGGAGGAAAGAAATAAAGTAAAAAATGTTTTGTGGTATGTTTGAATATGAAAGGCAGGCCCTGGCACAGGGTGCCCAGAGCAGCTGTGGCTGCCCCTGGATCCCTGGAAGTGCCCAAGGCCAGGCTGGACTTGGAGCAGCCTGGGACAGTGGAAGGTGTCCCTGCCCATGGCAGGGGTGGCACTGCATGGTCCCTTTTGTCTCATTTTCCCCCTGGTAAATACAGAACTCTGCTCTGAGGTGCATCCCCCACATCCCCTCTGAAAGAAATCTGACTGGCCAGCCCAAATTTTTATATCCACAGCAAAATAAAGCTCTGGGGTGCACTGGTTTAGGTTCTGGCAGCATCTGGAGGTGATACAGAAAATGCCTGTCCTACACTAAGTGGATTATGTGGACTAAACAACTCCAGTTTAGTTGAGCAATAAATATCACCAATTTAAGCATCTCCCTTAAATAAAGGCCTCAAATTCTGAATGAAAAGTCCTTCCTACCCCAAATCACTCTGATTTATGGGGAGAGACAAATAAAAGGAGTCAAACTGCATAATTGTAGTGAGAAAGAAAAAAAATCTCTCCCCTCTTCTTTCTACAAAAATGAAGAAGCCCAAAGCATCAGCCTGAGTCTTGCCAAACTCTGGGTTCCTGGAAGCAGCTGGGTGCTTGGACAAGCTGGAGCTGGATTAATGAGCAGGGTGCAGGAGGGTTTCTGGGTGCAGAGGTCCAGATCCATATGAATCAGCAGGAGAAGCTTCCTGCAGTCCTTGACATCAGCTTTTCATGTCGAGCTGCTTCCAGTTAAGTGCTCATTAACGGTGCATCTCTTGCATCATCAGATTCCCTCGGGAGATGGCTCAAACTCCCCCTCATCCTTGTTGGCTGATGCACTCCTAAATCTTTGGCATGTGTCCCCTGGATGCAAGGGGTGGGAATAAAATCTCTGTGTGTCTGGACAGCTCCTTTTCCAAGAGGATTTCCAAGGGCAGACGAACAGCTCCTTTTCCAAAAGGATTTCCAAGGGCTGCTTGTGTTGTTGTAAATAAAGCACCTCTAGTTATCCAACAGCTCTGCAAGGATCAGGCACAGAAACTTCATTGTGTCAAATTCCAGCTGCCTGGTCCACAATCAGATGCTGGAATGCCAATTTTTCCTTTTTTTTTTTTTTTTTATAATGTGAAGACAGCAAATATTCCAGGTTCTCCACAGTGTAAATGCCTTTAGTTAACATTAATCAAAATACCTTATCAGCTGCAAGCTGCACATCAGGATGTGCTTCTCCAGGGCAGCCCAGTGCCAAAGGGGAGTCAGGCTTCTCATGGATGCCTCATGGAATTCTGTTCCACCAGCAGCAGTGTGGGTTCAGGCTGGGATCTCATCCTGGGACAGATAGTGGGGCAGGTTTGTGCCTGAAGGAACCCTCAGAGACCATGGAGAGGGTTTATTTCCGAGGGCCAGGAATGACAGGACAATGAAATGGCTTCCCAGTGCCAGAGGGCAGGGAAGGATGGATATTGGGAAGGAATTGTTCCCTGGGAGGGTGGGCAGGCCCTGGCACAGGGTGCCCAGAGCAGCTGTGGCTGCCCCTGGATCCCTGGCAGTGCCCAAGGCCAGGCTGGACAGGGCTTGGAGCAGCCTGGGACAGTGGAAGGTGTCCCTGCCCATGGCACAGGGGGTGGCACTGGATGGGATTTAAGGTCCCTTCCCCCCCAAACCATCCTGGGATCCTATCCACAGATCCCTGAACTTTGAGGGTTTCTTGCAAGACAGTGAAAACCCAGACACAAACTGCTTCCCTTTTTCCACGTCCTCTGGGAATGCCTTCCCACAGACCCCACAGTGGGACTGCTGGTTGCCACCAAACAGCCAAAGGCAGGGTGGAAAAGCTGGAATTGCTGCAGAATGCTTCTGACTTAATCAAAGGACTGTTTCAGGGGAGTTTGGGAGTTCACTGCTGTTGATTTTAGACCTTACACTCATTTCCTCAGGTCCACAATCCCTGGGAGACTGGGGCTGCTGTTGCTGGATCCCCTTGGATAACCCACGGTTTGTCTCCATGCTCACAACTTCCAGAGCTTCTTTTCCTTGGCAGGGAGCTGCTGACCACTGCCTTCTGCTTTCTTTGGGTTTTACTAATTCTCTTCCTTCAGCCTCTGCGGCTTTTAATCCATCCCAAATAAATTCCTGCTTGGATGAGATCCTTCTCAGTGTTTGGCCTGTTTCTGCCCAGCCAGCTCAGGACTGGTTTGCTTTTATCCCTTCAGGCTTATGCATGATTAAGCAAAATTTCATTGAATTTACTGCAGAATTGTGCTTAGAAACAGTTTTCTGTTGATATTTGCTATGTGAAACCCACAGAGAGACCTTACAGAAACCCAGATTGGTTTGTAAAAGAAACAGGTTCATGCACCTAATGCCAAATTTGCTCTGTGTTCACCAGGTTAAACCTGATGTACGTTCATTTAAAAGCCTCATTTGATTCCTTTGGTTTAATTTGACATCAGTCATTAATAAAACCAGAAGACAGACAGAAGTTTGGTGTTTGTGGTGCTCCAGGCCAGGTTGGACAGGGCTTGGAGAAACCTGGGACAGTGGAAGGTGTCCCATGGCAGGGGTGGCACTGGATGAGCCTTAAGGTCCCTTCCAACCCAAACCATTCCATGATTCTTTCCACAATTCTCTGCTGTTCCTGCTCTTTTATATCATCAAATAAGGAGTTTGGCAATGAAGATGCTTAGAATGCTTTTAAACTGTGGCTACATCTCTGGGGCATCACAAACTTTGGGGCTGATCTATCTTTGCTTCAAGCCAGTGCCAAAAATCCCACTTTTTTTCTACCTTTGGGATAGCTTTCTGCTTTCTCTAAAAATCTCACTGCCAGCAAGAGGAACTGGAGAACAGGCAAGGGTGAAGTGCAGTGAGCTCAGCACCTAAATCGTGGCAGCTGTGTCAGCACCGTGTCTGCAGTCAAGTTTTCAGTTCTTCCAGGGATGAGCTCCCATTATTCTGCTGAAAGTGAAGATGAACAACTCAAATCCTGGAATTTATTGGGAGTAGGTTCAGCTCGTTCCTTTGCTGCAGAATCCTTCTTTGCCTTGGGTAGTTTCCCTATTTTTAAAAATCACCTCTGGGTGCCTCTAACTCCTATAGCTTGGGGACATCTCCGAGGTGCTCCCAGCTGCTGGAATGCTTTTGACTGACAGCACCACTTCCATGGAACTCCTCTGTGTTTCCTTTTGAATCGTTTCCAAGTACAGCAGCTTCGACAGAGCTGTCCACAGGCAGAGAGGATGGAAATTGGATGCAGAAAGATGCAATGATTCAAGGAAGGGTAAGTACAGCAGTGTCATTTTTTTCCGGGGGAATAAAGATTTCTCCACACCAGCTTTGCATCCTGAGTTGAAGTGGCAGACAGGAAATGTTTTTTCTTTTTTTCTTTCTTTAGGTCCCAAAGGATGTTCCTTTGTTAGAAAGCCAAACCTCCATTTCCTCTGTTTCTTGTAGCAAACCTGGTGAACACAGAGTTGACTTGGCACCAACTGCCTGAACTTGTAGCCTATTTCTTTTACAAACCCATTTGGTTTGAGTGCTGGAAGTCTGCCTTTGTTTGCTGCTGGATAACTTGGTAGGCAACTAATTGATGTTCTTGTGGCCAGATGCTGCAGCCTGCCCTGATGTTAATGAGCCTCCACTTCCAAAAAGTCCCACTGAGGATAACAGCAGCCCATGTGTGCCTGGAAGTCCCCAAAGCAGCTGTTTTATGCTGAGGAGTGGCCTGGTCTCAATCCCCACTCTGACCTGTGACGAATTCCCCCTTTCTCACCCCAAATCCTGTGTCTTGAATAGGGCTGGACTCAGAATAGAGGTATCCAAGCTGGGTTTGGGAACAGGAACAACAGCTGTGGACAGCCCCAGACCTGCTCTTGGGAGGGCTGGGCATAGTTTGGGGGTGCAGCCAACATGTGGAATGGCAGGATGGAAATTGCAGGGACATTTCAAGACAAATCAGTCTTGGAGCAATCCCAGTGCTGTGGGCACAGCCCGGGGGTTGGGAAAGCTGGGAATGTGGGATGCTGCAGGAGTGTGCAGTGAGGGTTTGGAGCAGGTACTGCACAGCTGGGAGGGCTGGAGAAGGACTGCAAGGGTTTAGGGAAGCACCAGCTTGAATAGCACAAAAGTTTGGGGTGGTTCTGTGCAGGGGCAGGAGCTGGAATTCTTGTGGGTCCCTTCCAAGGCAGGGCATTCCATGATTCTGTGAAAACTCAGACGTGACAGAAATAGTTCTGGAATCACAGAATTATGGAATGGTTTGGGTTGGGAGGGACCTTAAAGCCCATCCAGTGCCACCCCTGCCTGGGCAGGGACACCTTCCACTGTCCCAGGCTGCTCCAAGCCCCAGTGTCCAGCCTGGCCTTGGGCACTGCCAGGGATCCAGGGGCAGCCACAGCTGCTCTGGGCACCCTGTGCCAGGGCCTGCCCACCCTCCCAGGGAACAATTCCTTCCCAATATCCCATTCATCCCTGCCCTCTGGCACTGGGAAGCCATTCCCTGTGTCCTGAACCTCCATCCCTTGTCCAAAATCCCTCTCCATGTTTCTTGTCAGTCCCTGCAAAGCCCAGTTTGGTTACTCCAGAGCTTTTCTTCTCCAGGCTGAACAGCCCCAGCTCTCCCAGCCTTTCTTCATCATCTCCATGGCCTCCCCTGGACTCATTCCAGCAGCTCCATGTCCTTCCTGTGCTGGGGACCCCAGTATGATACATTTATTTCTGCCTGTTTTGGGACATCATTCCCAGCTGGAAGGCTGCAGGATCATCACCTGGCTCAAGCTGCCCTCACTTCCATGGATGCAGGACCCTAAAAGCACCAACTGTGCTTTCCCCACGTGCAGGTGATTGTGCCTTAGGGGTGAATTAGCCACATATTCCTTGCTTAAAAATTGCAGAATATTCCTATAAAATGTTTGTCTTTGATACATGAATCACAGGTAGAATGACAAATTTAGGAAGGCCCTAACAACAAGCCTATAAAAAAACAAAAAACAAAAAACCAAACAATTAAGAACTTATAAAGGACTTAATTACAGGCTGGAATTGTGATAGTTTGATATCTTAATTAAAAAAGTATATAATTGTTCTGCCTGCAAACCAACTGCAGAACCTTTCACAGGATTATCAGTGAGTACAGTATTTTCAGAGATTAATTCCTGTCCTTACAGGAAGCTGTAGTGTTTAAGGAGCACAGGAAAAAAAGGAAAACATGGAAGAAGAGGTCTGTTCTGTTGCCTGACTTGAGTTGAGCCTTTTACTTCTCCTGAGATTAAATTTGATCTTGACAGTCAGCTCTGGGATGAAGGAATTTGCTGCCCTGCCATGCAAAGAAAGCAGTGAGGAGTTCTGACTGCTGCAGTCCAGGTTTTATAAAATAGGAAGCTAAAGCTGCAGCTTGATCCAAGCCAGCAGTAAATTTCAACTGCTTTAGCTGGCAAGAAAAATAATATCCATTTTAATAAACTCAATAAAAATCATTTTATGGCAGAAGATGAGTGATCAGCCTCAAAACACACGTGTAGGTGACTACAGGTCATTGAAGTCAACATTTATTATGAAAAAAGCCACTGTTTATAATTTAATTATCAGTCTAACTTTGATAAAATACAGCCATTAGCACCTCCCTATTTTGTTTAGGTCCTGTTCCCAACAAGAGTTTATTTTCTCTCCAACTTTTACTTTTTCTTTGTAAAATCCTAATATCAGGATGTGTTTAGAACATCAAAGAGCTGTTAACAACAAGGCTTTTCCAGGAAGGGATGATAGAATTGTTTAGGTTGGAAAAGTCCTTGAGATGATCAAGTCTGACCATTAATTTACTGTCACCTATTTGCAAAGTCATTCTTCCTACATGGCTGGATTTGCCACCAAATTACTTTTAAATGGGATCTGGTTTAAATGAAATTTTCTTTCTTAATTTCCCCCTAATTCTGTAGGCATTATGCAGGTCAGTGGTCCCCCAAGACAGAGATGCCCTGTGCAGGAAGGATAAATAGGAGTCAAGGTTTGCCCACAGGTCTCACAAATCCCCCTGGCTTTCCAGAGGGTTGGCTTCATCTCTTTCCAATTCCTTTGGAAAAAAAAAAGCCCAACAAACTTTGTTTCAAATGGAGAAATACCAGGTGAATGCAATCAGCTCACACAGCTGAGTCTGTGAGGATGAAGCCAGGAATTACCTGGGACTCACATGCCAGTTCTATGATCTAAAATCTTCTCAATGAAGAAACTTAGCATACTTCAGCATTACATGGAGCTGGGCCAGGGAGGGTCAGGCTGGATTTCAGGGAAAGGTTCTTCCCCCAGAGGGTGCTGGGCACTGCCCAGGCTCCCCAGGGAATGGGCACGGCCCCGAGGCTGCCAGAGCTCCAGGAGCATTGGGACAGCGCTCCAGGGATGCCCAGGGTGGGATTGTTGGGGGATCTGAGCAGGAACAGGAGATGATGATCCTTATGGATCCCTCCCAGCTCAGGATATTCCATGATTCTCTGATCTGCTGCTGGCAGTTGAAGCTCTGAGCTGGCTGCTCCCAGGGCAGGCTGAGCTGTTCATCCTTCCCTCTTGTCCACTGAATGTGTTGTGACCTTGTGAGGACATTGAGGGAGCTGAGGAGAAAGATGGAGAGGGACTTTTTACAAAGGATGGAGGGACAGGACACAGGGAATGGCTTCCCACTGCCAGAGGGCAGGGATGGATGGGATATTGGGAATTAGGAATTGTTCCCTGGGAGGGTGGGCAGGCCCTGGCACAGGGTGCCCAGAGCAGCTGTGGCTGCCCCTGGATCCCTGGCAGTGCCCAAGGCCAGGCTGGACACTGGGGCTTGGAGCAGCCTGGGACAGTGGAAGGTGTCCCTGCCATGGCAGGGGTGGCACAAGCAGCAGTCCCTAAAGACTGCAGCTCTGTTCCTGATAAGGAAACTCCTCATTCTGGTGTTCTTATGACCCCCTGGAATATATAAATCTCCAATTTGGTATTCCCCCTTCCTGCTCATCAGCTGAGCTGTAGAGTTCAACAGCAACTGCAGAGTTTGTGGTTCCAACAGGATTCAGAGGTGTGTGTTCACTTTCCCCAGCTGCCAGGGAAAAATCTCTGTGGTTTCTTTATCCATTTTGGTACAAATCACCCCTTTAATGCTCAGTGATGTGTCATGGTGAGAAATCAGCCTCTGTAAAGGGTTTTTGAGGCAAAAAAAAAGCTTTGCTGCTCTGAATGGGGGTTGTTAGGAAGTTGAGCTGACCTTCTGGAGTGTCCTGCCAATCCCTGCAATCTGCCACATCCCCTAACCACCCCTCAACTAAACTCAAGCTGCACAAACTTTGCACAAATTCCCTGTGCTGCCTCTTCAGAGCTGTTAATCAGTGCCATGCCTTGCTCCTTGTTTTTTTTCCAACACAATCATGGTGCATCCTGTGTTTGCTTGATCCACTTGGGGACAGGGGTGGTGCTGAAGCCCTCAGTTGCTCCTTTTGAAGTCGATTTTATCCTTTCTGCCCCATGTGTGGTTTTTCCTGTGCTGTAAGGGCTGGATTTCCAAACAGACACTGCGGAGCCTGGCTTGTCCAACAACATTTTTAACGAGGGTTTCCAAATGTTTCAGGCAGGAAGACCTAAATATTAATGCTCCTAGGAAAACAAGGAATTGAACCACTGCTGCTGATCAGTTCATGATTTCCAGAGGTGCTGCAGCTCCTCAGAGAAGCCTTGTGTGTGCTTTTTGTTCAGCAGTAATTCAAGTTTTTCTGTGTGCATCACTAAGACTGTGAGAAAGTGTCTTTGTTGCTGTCATGTCTAAAGATGGGCATGAAGAGCCCATGGAATAATTTATTCCTGTTGTTTGGGCAAAGTGTGTGAGATAAGGAAAAGAGATGAAGCCCAGGAAGACAAGACTGGGGTGTTTGTGTAAGGCTGAGAGAGCTGGGAGAGCTTTTCCAACCTCAGTGATCCTGGGATTCTGTGATTAAGTGGTGGTATAAAATGGGAACAGCAAAACAAGTGGGTTGGCAGCTGCCAAAAGCAATTTACCTTGCTGAGCAGTATCCCCATGGCTGCATTTCCATGTCCATTCAGCAGCCTGCACACTCCTGATCTTCCCAGTCTCCAGCTCTGCCCTGGATCTGTTTCTATTGGTGCCTAAAATCTGGCTTGGCACAACCACTTGTGACTAAAGGTGATGGCAGCTCATCCTGGCTCCCAGATCTGTGGGAATGCACAACCTCCTGCCCCTTGCCCTCCTGCCCAAAATCCCCGGGGATTTTCCCAAACCACTCTGGTTGGGATTGGTATCAGATAAATATCAAACCTTGAGAGGACACTGTAAGCCTGGAGGTCAGGACACACAACAGGTGAGAGCACTCAGTCTGATCCAGAGGTCACAGATGAAGCCCAGATGTGGCCACATCTGCCAGGCAGCAGGCCACCTCTGCACTCTCTATTTTGGGACCCCCACTAGAAGGACATGGAGGGGCTGGAGCGTGTCCAGGGAAGGGGCTGGAGCCCCAGGAGGGGCTGAGGGAGCTGGGAAGGGGCTCAGCCTGGAGAAAAGGAGGCTCAGGGGGGACCTTGTGGCTCTGCACAGCTCCTGCCAGGAGGGGACAGCCAGGGGGGGTGGGGCTGTGCTGCCAGGGAACAGGGACAGGAGAAGGGGAAAGGGCCTCAAGCTGGGCCAGGGGAGGCTCAGCTTGGACAGCAGCAGGAATTTCTCCATGGAAAGGCTGCTCAGGCCTTGGCAGGGGCTGCCCAGGGAGCTTTGCAGGAGCTCCCCATCCCTGGAGGTGTCCCAGGAAGGGCTGGAGGTGGCACTCAGTGCTCTGGGCTGGGGACAAGGTGGGCACTGGGCACAGCTGGGGCTCCATGGGCTGGCAGGGATTTTCCAGCCTCAGTGATCCTGGGAATCTGTGATAGAGTGAAAAAACAGACAGCAAAACTTTTTTGCATTGCAGGCAGGGCATGATGATCACTTAAATACAATCTGTGAGGTAGAAGGAGGTACTGGAGGAAACAAAAAAAGGGAAGAGGAGGGTGTTTCATACTACAAAATCCAGCTCCTGCTCTGCACTGCAAAATTAAGAAAGGCTTTGTAGGTTTAAGGCAATTCAGGAAGTGGCTTTTTAATTCCATTTAATACCAGAATTCATTGATTGTTTCCTATCAAGCATTTCTGTGGACTACATGGTTTTGCATGCTTCAAAGATCAGGTGTCCTAAACTCTGAGTATTCCAGAGCTGCACAGCTGCTCTCCAGCTGTGAGCAGGTGCATTTTGAGGTAATTAGTCTGCAACCCACCTGGGACCTGCCAGATGAAATGCAAAAGGGCTGTTAGCATTCTGAAAGATCTAGCTGCACTTTCCCACTCTTTTAAAAGGGCACAGTTTGGACTATCTGCCCTTACAAATACTCAAAAATAATTGTCTTACATATATTTTTATTTCCTCAGGCCTGTTTTCTTCCCCTGGATTTTTCCTGGCTGAGGAAGCATTTCCAAACCCACCACTTTGAATTCTGGCTTTCCATATTGCACTGACAAAAGAGAGAGTCTGCCCCAATGCCACAGATGTGGGAATTATCAGCACCTTGATTCTGGTGTCATTCTGTAAATCCCAATCAAATTCCAGCAGAATTTCTTCCCACAATTGGGATGTGGCAAGATGTTAAATCTGTGGCTGATTCAGAGCAAGCCCTTCGCTGGAGCTGTGTGATTGGAAGGATGTGTGTGGCGTGAGCAGCTTGGGAAAATGCCTTTGGAATCATCCCTCGCAGGCACCTTGCTGCATGTTCTCTGCAGGCTGCTTGGGAAGGAGGAAGTAATGGTTAATCCCATGGGAATGCCACCTCTACACTCCTCTTTACACCTGTGCTTCTCCTCTTCCCAGCACACCTGGCTTTTGCTGCCCCTCAGAGACAAGCTTTGGAGTTCTTTGCCAGAGGAAATCATCCCTAGGGATGGTGGTTTAGCAAGGCAGGGTGGGGAGGAGAGCTGAGGATTATAAAAGGATCCAGATCCATTGGGGAGGGTCTGNTTGTGCATTTTGTGCCATTTTGGTTCACCTTGGGTGCAGCCCTGGCTGGGCTCTTGTGCTGCCCAAGGTGCATCCATGGAGGAGATCCTTTGAATAAATCCCTGCTTTATTCTTTAACTCTCTCTGGCCTCTGCTCTAGGGCAGCCTTCTCATGGCATCAAGGGCACTGGGTTTGTTCACTGCAGGAGACTGAGGGCAGAGCTCAGCAGGGGCTGCAGCTCCCAACTCTGCTCTGGGACAGGGACAGCACCCAGGGAATGGCTGGAGCTGGGCCAGGGGAGGTTTAGGGGGGGTTTCAGGGAAAGGTTCTTCCCCCAGAGGGTGCTGGCACTGCCCAGGCTCCCCAGGGAATGGGCACAGCCCCAAGGCTGCCAGAGCTCCAGGAGCCTTTGGGCACTGCTCCAGGGATGCCCAGGGTGGGATTGTTGGGGGGTCTGAGCAAGGACAAGAGCTGATGATCCTTATGAATCCCTCCCAGCTCAGGATATTCCATGTTTCTCTGATCTGCTTGTGGTTGAAGCTCTGAGCTGGCTGCTCCCAGGGCAGGCTGAGCTGTTCATCCTTCCCTCTTGCCTTACAGGCCTGTGCTTGAAGGAGAACTGATTCACCAGAAACATCTGCTCTCATGGCCCTGCTTCCCAAGCAGCCATGCCTTGTGGGTGTCCCACATTCAGGAATTCAGATTAGGAAGAGGTAAATGAAGGTTAAACAGGTGAGTCATGGTGGGCTGGAAAATCGAAGAATAATCTTCTCCGAGTCGTAGGCGGGGGAAATTCTTGCAACATCTGAGTTGCAGAGGGCTGGAGACTTTCCTGGACCTCTCCCAATATTCACCTGTCTATTAAAAACTTCCTGTTGCTTCCTATCCTGCTTCTGCAGAATGAGGGATCTGTGATTTTAAGGATGAATGAAGGTTCCTGGTGGTTTTTATTACTCTGAGGGTGGTTATCATGTGTGCCCTCTGTCCAGCCCTTCTCCAATGAGTGGAATTGGATCCATGTTATGGATCCAACGTTATTCCAGGTGGAGCAGCTCTCTGGACTCTCTCCAGCTGGTTCTTACCTCCAGGAAATGTGTTGTGCAATACAGGATCCTGCATTCTGCCTGAGACCTCCTGGATACAAAACAAAAATACCTGGTAGAGCACCACCTTTTCCAGCTGAAAGCTGAGCTGTTCTGCTCAGAAATGAGACAAAAGGGCTGCTTTTATCACATTTTTAAAAAAGAAATTAGAAAAAAAGGTGTTTGAGATGGAGACAGGTTATTGTAATTTTTATTTCAAACAGCTTCACATAAAATCTCTTTCTCCTTTCTGAAGAGGTTTTATATTGTGCCAGTTCTGATAGTATCTGAGTAATTCCTTGGGGGTAGAATCACGGGATAGGGAATAGTTTGGGTTGGAAAGGAATTTCAAGCTCCTTCAGTTCCCACCCCCTGCCACCTTCCACTATCCCAGGATGTCCTGGTGTCCCTACCCATGGCAGGGCTGGAACAGGATGAGCTTTAAAGTCTTTTCCAACCCAAACCATGTTGGTATTCCATCATCTTCCAGTGAATTTATAAACATCCAAGAACAAACCTGCTGTCGTATTTCTTTCCAATAAACAATCGTTAATTTAATAATATTGTTTAATGAAAAATAAAGCAATTTAGAAGCTTTTATTAAAATAACTTTCAGCAGCATGGTGGAAACTCTTCCTGCCTGGCCCTGGGTGTGTGCATAGGTGCAGATGATTCAGGTGAAGGCTTATAAAAATGGACAAATAATTGCTCAATTTACTTAATATTGAGATTTATGGGACACTGAATGAATCTCTTGGGAGGAAAAAAGCCCAAGCTGTGGTTTTGATGGCCCTCAGGCCATCATTTCTCAACTGGAAAATTGAGGCACTTGCCAGAAAGCCTTGGGATGAAAAACAAGGAGCAGTCTGAGCAAGGTTTGGAAAGGGAAACTGAGCTGTGAAATTGCTGTGGTTGGGAAAATGAGCCATGAGCTCCATGGAAAAGGCTGGACTGCTCCAGGGACGAGGATCTCAGCCTCACAAATGCCCTGGGGAGAGGAGGAAGATGAAACTGGGAAGTGGGAAGGAGGGGTTTGTTGTGTCATGTTTTGGGATTAGTGGGTTATTCAGCCAGGAGCAATCCCATCCCTGCTGCCTTTCATCCAACAGCTGCCTCTGGGCAGGTGAGATGTCCCAACTGCAGGGAATGACTGAGGGAGGAGGAAATTTGGGAGTAGGGAAGGGATCCCTTGGCTCTTCACCAGGGCTGTGGAAGCCCTAGAGAGAATGGACTCTGCCTCCTTAGTCCTCTCCTGAATTCCTACCCCACTGCTGCCCTTCCCAAGGCAGGGAGGATGTTCCTGAGCCCTCCTCCCCAGAGCAGCAAAAATCAGTTCCTATAAAAGCTCAGGACTGGTTCTGCTGAAAAAAACCCCTCACATTTATCTGTCACTGATCAGCTGTGGTGATATTGTGGGAGATTCTGGACTTCCTCAAGCTCCCTAAGCTTGGTCAGGAGACCTGTCTGGGAATTTGATTAATTTGAAAAGTTAAATTTAAACTTTTTCCTTTAGCTCTATTAAAGTGAAAAAAAAAAATAGTAGAAAGAGAGCAGATCAGCAGATTTAGATGGGATATTGGGAATAAATTGTTCCCTGGCAGGGTGGACAGGCCCTGGCACAGGGTGCCCAGAGCAGCTGTGGCTGCCCCTGGATCCCTGGAAGTGCCCAAGACCAGGTTGGAGCAGTCTGGGACAGTGGAAGGTGTCCCTGCTCATGGCAGGGAGTAGAATTTTGGAGATTTAAGGTCCTTTCCTTCTCAAATCATTCCATTATTCTATGGAATATGATGGGAATACTTTACTGTAACAGCAGCCTGAAGATACAAAACACACAAAATCTTCCGTAATTTTACACTTGGATTTGAGAGAGGATTGTTAAGAGATTTGACAGACATTTTCTGATTTTTGCAGGAATTCTTTCACTCCAAGTATGCTAAAGTCAATATTTCAGTCAGGTTTAAGACAAACCCAGGGTTTAGTGAGGCAGCTGTTCTGTAATTGTTTGTAAATGTGGCAGTAAATGAAGGCAATCAACAGACAATCCATGGCTCCATGCCATTGGAAAAAGAGTGATGATGTGGCAATAAAAACGTCATTCTTGAGACTAATTATGTATATAGAATTGTTTGAGCCTTCATCAAGTATATGCCCATAGTGGACATTGTCAGTATTATCTTAAGAGAAAAATATGTTGCCAAATTGTTCTCGAAAATGAGATTTTTACAAGCAGCCTTAAAAGAGAACTTGGGATATTTCTATTGCTGAATTTCATCTATTTTCTTCATGTTGATCGTAAAGTTTTGGGGCCCTGCTTTCTTGCCTCCAGATATCCAGGTTTTGCCACCAGACAAAAAACTCAAGTCATCAAAAATGGCTTGAGTCATCAAAAACTCAAGTCAAAACTCCCAAAAAAATCAAGTCATCAAAAATATCCTTTGTTGCAACCTCTGTGTTTTCTCCTCATCTCCAACATGTTGTAACTGTGCATTAATGTGCGAGTAGGTGTATTCCTACTGCTGTCCCAGTGACTCCAGGGAAAAGGGATGGAGTTCTCCAACCTCTTCTCTCTTTTTCCAAGCCAGCTGCTCCTCAGTGAGCACATTCATAGCAAGGGAAGTGTGTGAGCTCTCCCTGCATTTGAATTGGAATTTGAATTTTATCAGGAACCCAAAATTTCCAGTAGCATTTCATCTGAAATAATTAAAAGAGTCATTTCTATGTCTTGTTGAAAGACACCAGGAATATAATTTAAATCCAGTTCCAGGATCATGCCTGCTTTTTGTGCCCTGCTTATCTAGTGCAGAAGCTGGGGAAATTCTGCTGAATTTCTGCTTGCCTTCCCCTCTCTCTATTTTACTTTTCTTCTGACCCTGTCCTAAAAGGGAACAGGGCAGAGAATGACATGAAAATCCTATTGATTCTGGTGAAACCCTTGAATTATCCCAGAACTGGTGCTTTTATTGGTAAAAGATAAATCCTAATAGATAAAGCTGGAGCTCAGGAGTGCTCAAGACAGAAAAAGGCCACTGAACACACAATATTGTGCCCTGTATGGCCATGTTTCATCTTTGCAGAGCAGATTAGAGCTGCTCAGTTTTGTGCTGAGATCCTCATGGGACTGTCAGATGAATTTTTTATGTCTTTACATCACCTCTGTGGAAAAAAATGTCCAAGTAAGAGGCAAAGAAGGGAGAAGGTGCCTCCTTCTAAAGTTATCTCCAGCAAAAATGCAAATTGGTGGGGGTTTAGGAAAAAATGCCAACAGGTATGAGAGTAGGGAGCAGTGGGAAAGGTGACAGCAGGACATTGTACCCTGCCCAAAGTGGGACAAGTAGGAGAGGTTGGCACTGGGGAAGGAGATGAAATAACTGAAAACTTACCAAATCATTGAACTCTTTAATTATTTATTAATAATAAAGCCAGCTTGATCAAGGGCTGGTGTAATCCAATTAGCTCCCTGGGAAGTTTGGCCATGCTGGAACCAAGGGACTGAAGGAAACTTTCTGGAACTGCTCCCCAGCATCCAGAGCTTGCTGGGTGGGGTTGTTAAATTTCAGCTGGAGAGGGTGGGCAAATAATTTTTTCTCAACATTTTTCTCTTCTCAAAACTGGAGTTTGTTTGTGGAACCCCAAACTCTGTGAGGAAACAGCCACTCCTGGAGAGTCAATCTCTGTGCATTCCTAACTGAGCTACCAACCTGAGCATGGTGGGTTAAGGAGGCAATCAGAGAATATCCTGAGTTGGGGTCCATCAGAATCATGGATCCAGCTCCTGGCCATGCACAGACACCCCAATAATCCCACCCTGTGCATCCCTGGGAATGTTGTCCAAATAATTCTGGAGCTCTGGCAGCCTTGGGGCCATGAGGCAGAGCCCTCTGGGGGAAGAATCTTTCCTCGATCTCCAACCTTTTGCTACACATGCAAAAAATATTGGGAAACAGGGCAAAAAAATCAAGTGCTGAGGGGTTTTGAGTGTTTTCAGTCTGTGGATAGAAAGCACAGCTTGTTCTTGGAAAAATCTACCTGCTCACTTAAAGCCCAGCTTAGAGGGAGTGGTTTTAGTCCAGCAGTGCAGTCTCCCCATGCCAAACAAAACAAAAACTCTGGGACAAGTTGGTGTTTAATAATTCCTGGGTGCAAAGCCACTACTCCAAAATGAGCACCTGATACAGTTTTGAGATGTGGAATCAGAGAATGAGAAGTCTTCTAGCAAATTAGTGCCTTTTTTGGCTTTTTGTAGCTTTTGTTGGTTGAGGAGGGGATGGACAGGACTGACGCAGCAACACAGCTCCCCACCTCAAAAAACAAATCTGCTGAGGTAAAGGATTTAGGAGGATCCTAAAGCTGCATGTTTTGATCCACCTTCTCACCTCTTCCTGAGCTGCTTCTGATCTCAGCCACCAAGTCTGGATGGGGAGTGTGAAGCAGCTCATCAGAGGGAGATGAAAAGGCTGGCTCTGGAGAGATGGACGAGCAGCAGGAGAGACAGATGAGAGCGAGGGGGAATCAAAGGGGAAAAGGTGTGAGAGACAGGCAAGTGGGGTGGGAAGGGCAGTTAAAATGGGCACAACCATCAGGGGCTCCTGAGAGAAAAGCTGAGCCAGGTAGAAATCCTTGTAGGAGATGTTGTTTTGGCTTCCAGCTGTTGTCACTGGTAAATACCCAGAGTAGGCAGAGAGATGAAACAAATCCTCCATTGGTTGTGGATTCTTCTGCAAATCTGAGCACCTCTGGGGAAAGGGGACTGTTGGATGTGTGTGACAAATGGGATAGAATCCCAGACTGCCTTGAGTGGGAAGGGACCTCAAAGCCCATCCAGTGCCACCCCTGCCATGGGCAGGGACACCTTCCACTGTCCCAGGCTGCTCCAAGCCCCAGTGTCCAACCTGGCCTTGGGCACTGCCAGGGATCCAGGGGCAGCCCCAGCTGCTCTGGGCACCCTGTGCCAGGGCCTGCCCACCCTCCCAGGGAACAATTCCTAATTCCCAATATCCCACCCATCCCTGCCCTCTGGCATTCCCCTTCTCTGGCACTCCATCCCTTGTACAGTGTCTCTCTCCATGTTTCTTGCAGCCCCTTCAGGCCACAGTTTGGTCACCCCAGAGCTTCTCTTCTCCAGGTGAGCACCCCCAGCTCTCCCAGCCTTTGCTCCCAGCAGAGCTGCTCCATCCCTCTGCCCATCCTGGTGCCTCCCCTGGGCTCTCTCCAGCAGCTCCAGGTCCCTCCTGTGCTGGCCCCAGGGCTGGGGCAGCTCTGCAGGTGGGCTCTCACCTGAGCTCAGGGGCACAGGGGCAGAATCCCCCCCTCCCCTGCTGTCCCAGAGGTGACAGAAAACACATCTCAATTTGCTACTCAGACCTAGTCCTGTTTTCCACCTTTATTTGTGTGATAAAGCAGTGGGATGCTTATGGAAGCAGCAGAGGCTGCCCTGGCAAACTCTGCAATCCTGGACAAGCAACAGCAAAACTGACAGAGGCTGTACTTTAGAATCCAGTGCTCCTAGACCTATTTCTTTTATATCTCCCATCGTTTCTGACTTGGCAAAGCTGTCTCTCCAGAGAAGGTTCCTTGGAAGGGGAAGATCAGAGGATCAAAGGCATCAAAATGTGGACTTGGAGCTTGCCAGGCCAGTGAGATTTGGGAGACAGGAATTTGTTTGCACCCAGGTCCCTTTTGAGTTCTCACAGGCCCCAGGACTGATCCAGCACCTTTGGAGAACCCTGCATTAATGGAAACTCACTTCTGAACACAGATCAGAGCATCCAGGATTCAATATCTACGCTTGGAGCTTGCCAGGTCAGTGAGATTTGGGAGTCAGGACCTGGTTTGCACCCAGATCCCTTTTGGGCACTGTCAGGGTTGATCCAGCACCTTTGGAGAGCCCCTCACTAACAGAAACCCACTTTTGAACACAAAAACCAACTTAATGGAATAATCCTTCATTTCTGAGATGGGTTTCTCTGCCTCAATACCTTTGACAGCGGAAAATTGAGGGTTTGTTGTTTTTTTCCTTGGGTTTTTTGTTGTTGTTTTTGTTGTTTCTCTGCTGTGTTTTTGACTAGGCCTCCACTAATTAAGCAGTAATTTAGCTGCTTACACTTTGAAGTTTCATTCACTACCTGTCCTGTGTTAAGTCAACAAAAGGCTACATCTGAGGCAGTGAGGCTTAGGCCATCACTTTTTTTTTTTTTCTTCTTTTTTGTTTTTTTGTTTTTGGCTGCCTAATTAAGTGTAATTACTTTATTTTGTGCCGGGCTTCATCCCCGTACCGTTGCCTTGTAATAATTGAAATTGCCTGGATGCTGCGGGGGGACTGTTTGACGCCAGAGAGGAGACGTTCCTGCTGTCCTTCCTTGGAATAGCCTGCAAGTCCAAAGCACAGAGCCAGCATTTCCCTACCTACTCATTAGCTGCCCTAGAGGAGAAGCAGCAGAGAGGCGCTGCTTTTATAGGGCCAGGATGTGTAACGGGCCCTCTGTTGTGCCTAAAAATAGCCCAGTGCTGTTGGGGACAAGCTGGGATTAGCCACAGAGGGAATCCTGCATGTTTAAAGGAGTGACCTTCCCGTGGCACAGCAGCTTTGCATCCGCTCCTTTTTTTATTCCGTAATTATGACAGATCAAAAGCAGCGCGCTGCCACTCATTATCTCTCGAGGGGGATTTGAAGAATTACTGTCCTCTTGACAAGCAAAATACTCCTGCTGCTTCTATTTGGCAGATCAAGCAGGAAGCCCCAACCCTCCCCAAGCACAAAAAAAAAAAAAAAAATAAAATAAAACAAAAATCACCTGCATTTCATTTTTTTCCCCCCTCGTGCATTAGGAAAAGGTTGTTGCAGGAGAAGTAAATGAGTGCCCAGCGTGGTTAATGAGCTCGGGGAGAGCTCACTGACCTATGGAGCAGCCTGAATTTGGAGCCAGGCTTTAATGATGAATAATATGAGAAATGTAGGTTGGGTAACACTAATAATAGGGGTGGCTTTGGCTCTGTGCTGGCCGGGGACACGGGAGCATCCTCGGAGCCCTCCCTCTCCTCGGTGGTGCCAGCAGGTCTACACAGAGCAGTTAAAACTAATGGCAGATCTAAACTCCAGTTTAAAGAGGAAGGGGAGGAAAGAGAACAAAAAAAAAAAAA
>VZRH01007995.1:818504-864089 GCA_013397555.1 Urocynchramus pylzowi | reverse complement strand
TTTTTTTTTTTTTTTTTTTTAATGGGGCAGAACCCAGGGCTGGCTGCTTTACTTAATTCACCAGAATTTTGAGGACAAAGAGTGGGAAATTCTATTTGAACACACCATGTGCTCTCAGGCATTTTATACCCATTTAGTAAAAGAAATCAACTTTTGTCTCCCAAGATTTTGGATGCCACCTCCATAGGTTCCCTTAGTGGCACTGACAGAACAGGAAATGTTCACCTTGGTCTCTCTGGGACATTTGGGGACAGTTTGATGCAAGCCTGCCTCATGCCATGATTTTTTCCTGGTTTTCTGCTCATCCAAACCCTGCCTGGCTTTTTTATTTTTTGGGGCTGGACTAGCACAGGTGATGTTTTCCAGTGTCCTAACATCACATTCTAAATGTTTTGCTCCCAAATATGCAGAATATGAGAAGCAGCCAAATTCCTGCTTGGTGTCACCCACAAACTCCTCCTGCACAGCAGGCCTGGACTTGGCCCTGGGATTCCTCATGCTGATTCATCCAGAGGTTATTTTTTTGGGATATTTCCAGAATCATGGCACAGCTGGAAAATCTGACACTGTTTCATCACCTTTAACCATCCACTCCTCAAAAATCTTCAAGCACAGCATGCCAGGGATAAAGTCTCCCTGGGGCTACCAGGAAGGTTTAAGAGAATTCCACTTTTTCTCAGGAAGTTTCAGAGCTTTTGGGTTGGCAGAGGCTCCAATCAAAAATACCAACTCAACAGCTTCAAGAAACACCTTTAAATGCCTTAGAGTATTTTCACAATACTTCAGTATTTTATATTTTTCAATACTTTCAGTGTTTTTTTTTCTTTATGATGTTCTGAACAGCTCAGTGTTCAGCTCAGAGGTTTGAATTTTACCTTCGCATGGCTAATAGCTCCTGTTTAATTGATTAGAAATTCTCTGATATTTCTAATTTCTGAGATTTTTCTCAACCAAGGGTTGTGGGAGCATAGACAGGCCCATGCTGTCTGCTCTTCCCAGACTTTCCACAGTGGGTTACATGCTGCATTCCACAGAAATTCCTTGTTTCTCCTGTGAAACTCCAATATTTGCAGTGTCCCCTGTCCCAGAAAAGGCCTAAACCCAGGACACACAGAGTAAACCACACAGATTAGAGGTTTCTGTGGTGACCCCTGATGCTGCTGAACAAACCAGACCAGGCTTTTTGTTTGCATTATTGCTGCTTTCTTCATTAAACTCCACAATCTGCATATAAAGGACTGGTTTAGGAGAAGACTTTCATCCCTCCAGGAGGGTGACATTCCAGAAGGATCATGGAACAGAATTGCCTGAGCTGGGAGGGACACACAGGGATCACTGACCCAACCCCTGTCCCTGCACAGACACCCAACAATCCCACCCTGGGCATCCCTGGGAGCGTTGTCCAAACGTTCCTGGAGCTCTAAATTCAGCATGAGAGTGAGGTGAGGGGCTGATCCCTGGCTTTCCTCTCCCAGGGGAGGTCTCCTCAGAAGCAGTCAGAGGCTGAGTGTGTCACTGTCTGATGAGGTGACCCAGGTCTGGGTGGAACCTCTCCCATCTAACACCAGCAGAAAAAAATGGAGAGATTTGGGGAAATCTTCACCAGCCACTTAAAAACTGCTCCAGAAAACCATAGAATGCTTCAGGTTGGAACAGACCTTAAAGCTCATCCAGTGCCACCCCTGCCATGTCAGGGCCACCTTCCACTGTCCCAGGCTGCTCCAAGCCCCAAAGTCCAGCCTGGCCTTGGGCACTGCCAGGGATCCAGGGGCAGCCACAGCTCCTCAGGAAGTTCTCCTACCTGCTCCCTTCTCACAGCTCCCTCCTGCAGCACATCCCTGCCTGACCATGCCCAAAAATGTCCCAGGAGACTCCCCTGACTCACCTGTTTTCTCTCCTGGGCTATGATTCCACCACAGGGATTCCTGAGGCTGGAAGAGCCCATGGAAAGTTCTTGTGGAGGGCTTTGCACAGGGCTGGGAATGAGAAGAAACTGAAAAATCAGAGAATCCCAGGATGGTTTGTGTTGGGAGGGACCTTAGAGCCATTCCAGTGCCACCCCTGCCATGGGCAGGGACACCTCCCACCATTCCAGAGTTTCCAAGCTCCAAAGTCCAACCTGGCCTTGGGCACTTCCAGGGATCCAGGGGCAGCCCCAGCTGCTCTGGGCACCCTGTGCCAGGGCCTGCCCACCCTCCCAGGGAGTTTTTTATCCAAATCTTTAACCTCTGTGTTAAAAGAACGGTGCCAGGCATCTGAGCAGCAAAGCCAGCCAGGGGAGATGTCTGGGCAATTCCCGCCGGGAATGTGCAAACGTGAGGGCTCGGAATGCACGGCCTTGTCAAACAGGGGCTGGGCCCAGCCTTAAACACAGGCCTGGCCTAACCAAACCCAGCTAAGAAAAGCCTGTGGTGCTGGGGACCTGCAATTGCTGAGCTGGGCTGAGGTTGGAGGCAGAGCCACCAGAGGAGCAGGAATTTAATCACAGCCCAACAGCACAAAGCTGGGGTTGCACGGACTTGCTTTGCTGCTGATTTGGATTGATGGGAATAAAACTTTGCCCATCAAACCTTTTTGTGACATCCCCCAGTCCTTCCATTTGAATGGCAGGAAAAATTCCTGCTTTAATCTCACCCTGCTACTCCAAATATGGTGAGGGATGTTAAGAATTAATTCTAATGGGCTTTTTATTGCTGTGTTTTATTAATCCTCCTCAGCCAAGCATGCTGGAATCACATTTACTTACCCTTTTCCAGGCTTTTCCCATTTACACAGAGCCACCTCCAAACTAAATATTAGGAAAGTGCTGAAAGGCCTTCAAGGCAAGGCTTGGATCTGCTGGGTTTAGGCACTGGAAGTGGGATAGGTTCCTGAAATCCACAATGATCCCATCACCTCTGCTCCTTAAGCTCCAGCCTACTGGGATAAATCCTGCAGTGCCCTTTTCTCCATTTCCAGGTGGAGGGGAGAGTTTGCTTTCAAAATCTGAGTAGTAAATTGAATTAACATCCTGACAGCCCCGGAGTGGCCACTGGGAAGCTAAAAACAAGGTGCTGTTTTAAGGCTCCTATAGGGAAAAAAGGCCCCAAACTCCGGGGAATTCTCCTGGCCCATCTTTCCCTGCTGCCCTGAGTGTGTATCCTAACAGGTTTTCATCACATGGACAGCCCTGCACTCTGGAAACAACAAAAACATGGGTTAAATGCAGTTATTTTTTAAATAAATCGTTAAAAAACCCATAGTGCGAAGCCTGATTAATCAGTTGTTAATGAGGTCACCATCTGCATAAGGCCAAAGCAAAAAACCTCCAGTAGAGGGAGTGACCAAATTAAAAATCCCACCTAAAGTGCCTCTGGAATTTCGTGTTGCTGGTGAAAGTTTTCATTGCTGAAATGTTCAGTGCCTTGGCAAGCAGGGAATCCTCTCCCCCTGAGCCTGTGTGTGGGGCTGACACATCCCACACGTGAGGCAGTGGCACTCAGAAAGTGACATTAAATATGGGAGCAGATCCAGAAAATTCCTTCTTCCTGCAGCTGTGGCTGCTGTCACTGTGCCCTCCATGGGGATATTTGGGATGTCACGGGCATGTGTGACACCAATCACCCGGGCTGGAGGTTCAAAAGGATCCCAAAAATCCCAGCTTTGATCCTCCAGACCCTCCCTGAGCTGAAGGCCAAACAGGAGCTGTGTTTTCTTCCCCTGCTGGAGAAAAGTCCTGATTTATCCAAAGGATTAAAAGGTTTGGTGGCTTTTAGGGAGCCCTAAAACAACAGCTTTGAGGTACCTGGGATGAAGGGGCTCATCTGGTCCTGTCTGCTTTCCAATCCATCTTTATCAGTCTTCCACTGGCACCTAAAAAAAGACTTTTTTCTTCAAAGCAACTTAAAAAAACTATACCTAACCAGAGTGATGCTGAAAGAAAAAGCCCCCTTTTTCAGCAGACTTTAAATTCCTAATTTTTCCATCACATCTCAGCTTAATCTTCTTTTTCTGTATTATTGGGTTTTTTTCCACCCTGCATCCGAGCCCTGGACTGGGATCTCTCTGTTGCAAGGCATCAGAGGTGCAGTTTTAGAAGCCTGAAGTTTGACAGCTCCTCCCTCAAAACCTGTCCTAAGCTAAAAACCAGCATGTATTAGATTTAAAAATATAACAAGAAAAGCAGTGTTTGGGAAATGAGGAAAAAAAAACCTGGGGGCAATAGAGGGAAGGAGAGACAACCCCACCTAAAAATGAACTGATTTTAAATATGGGGGTTGATAGACAATTAAATTGCTAATAATCCCTTATCTTTGTCCTTTCCTACAGCTTTCCAATGTGGGTTTTTTTTTTTTCCCTTCTCTACCCAGGCTGACCTGGCTGCTCAGTCCCATGTCAGGTGAATTTTTGAAGCTCTATAAACTTCACAACTGCAGCACACAAACACTTTATTTTTATTTTTTTCTTTTTTCCCCAAGACAAACAACATAATCTCCCTTGGGGAAAACAAGAGGGCTCCAAGTTTAGCAAACAGGCTGCAGTGATCATTAGTGAAGCACAATTTCATGGCAGGAAGTCGCCTTGGATCCCGTCTCTGCATCCCAGACATTTTATGGGCTGGATGCAGAAAGCTCAGATGGGGAATGCTGGGGTTTTTAACAGCCATATTTTGGGCCCATAAAATAACCAACTACAATGGTTCATTTTCACCCACACACCCAAATTGCTGGTTGGGATCACAATTTCAGGCCCCTGACACCCCTTACACAAACAGACAGCGTTCACCAGCAAAAAAAAAAAGGCAAGGCAGGAGGGGAGGCTCGGGGGATTGGGATGGGAGTTAAAAAAACATCCAGCAAACGAGCAGCAGATGCCTGATTATACCCTGCAGCCAGGCTCACCAGGAAGCGCTTCCCAGGATGTGCTGTCTCACAGTTCTCCCATCCCTCCATCACCTTCACCTTCCTGGGCTCTCCCACCCTCCTCCCATCAGCTGCTCCAGCTCAGAGCTGCTTCCAGCAGCACCAGCAGCTTTAAATTTGCTTTAACTCTTCCCCAAGCTCCTTCCATGGGTGTTTTGGATTGGAAGAAAATGCCAGCGGGAGGCAAAGTTGTCACCTCCTCACCCTAACAATCTCTTGGTCCTGCTTAAAATACAAATACACAGCATGGCCAAGCCAAGCTGTGAAATATTGTAAGGTTTGTTGGTTATTCTGATGCCTCAGGTTTTAGCTTTTGTATTTTTCAGATTCTGTGCTGCTTTAGTGTGCAGTTCTGAGCTTCACATTAGGGGATGGTGAGCTCTCTGCACAGAGCAGGGAGACAAAACAATTCCTGCTCTAGCTGGGGACCAAGGACAAATGATCCAAACCTCAGGCCCAAGAGCAGAAACAACGTGGGCTGAAGAGAGAAAAACAAGCAGGATGGGACTGCATAACCTAAAGCTGGAGCTGGACAATGAACTCCAATATCAAATGGAGCAGAACTGATCCCAGTGAGAGCCCCCGTGAGCGGCCGTGCATTTTGGGACCATTTTGGTTCACCTTGGGTGCAGCCCTGGCTGGGCTCTGGTGCTGCCCAAGGTGCATCCATGGAGGCCTTTGAATAAATCCCTGCTTTATTCTTTAACTCTGTTCTAGGTCAGCCTTCACAAGGCATCAATTCAATGCAGGAAAAATTGGGGAAAATGGAATAAACACTTATTAGGATGATGATTTGGTGAAGTGAATGGCATCCCAGCCCATGGCAGGGGGTGGAATAAAGGATCCTTCAGGTCATTTCCAACCCAAACCAATCCATGACTCTGTGATACATCAAATAATGCCTTTCTCCCTAAAAACTTGACACCCCTTACCACCCTCATCTTCCAAACGAGAGGATCTTAATCCAACTCTCATATTTACACAGGATGTCTGTGCTAGAAATAAACTCCCACCAAAACTTTTCAAAAGCAAAACTTCTAACAATTTCTACTGGGAATTGGGAGCCAAATCCTTCTGAGAGCTTAAGAAAAAAATCATAAAATCCCAGAATCCCAGACTGGTTTGGGTGGGAAGGGACCTTAAAGCTCATTCAGCCATGGGCAGGGACACCTTCCACTATCCCAGGCTGCTCCAAGCCCTGTCCAACGTGGCCTTGGGCACTGCCAGGGATCCAGGGGCAGCCCCAGCTGCTCTGAGTAGTGACTAATTGCTGAGTTGTGTCTACCAAATATCTGCTACTCACTAATGCAAACGGGATTGGAATGAAAATCGATTTTTTCCTGGGATCTTCCTAAAATGGAATACCAGGTTAAGCATCCCGAGCTGCTGCCTTGGCAGGCCCTAAAACAAGGAAAAGGGGAAGAAAGGTGCAGATTTCTGGAGCAATCCTGCTTGCCAGAGGACATCTGTGGTGGGTGATTTAGGAGGAACTTTCTCTTATCTTTTAAAGTTTTGCTTTCAGTGAGAAAATCACACCAAGCACAGAAAGAGTTTTTAAAATTTGAAGGTAAAAGCTGGCTGTAAAAGAGAGATTTAAAGGTGACCAAGGCCCTCCAGCCAGACCTTTCTGCCTGGTGTGATCAACCTGGCCTAAAAAAAGCAGCTCCACCCTGGAGACAGCACATTGCATCTCCTTTTCCTGTGGATTCCCACTCCTCTGAGCCAGAGGGGAGCTCAGCTTGTAAACACAAATCCTTTGGAGTCTGCCTGGGAGAGGTGATGTTTTTCCTGAAGCCATATCCCAGGAACTTCTCTCCTCAAATTGCTTCATTTCAGAGTTGCTCATAAAAAAAACCAGCAGCTTCCTTCTGGCTTTCCTGGGCAGAGAACTTGGGGAGAAGCTGAAATCCTCTGCCCTGCCCTGCCAGGAGGGGTTTTACTGCTCCCCAACTCCATTTCCTGGGTGGAACATGTGCACACTTGCTGTGCAGAGCTGCTCTCTCCTGGTGCTTGCATCCTTCATCTCTCACCCAAGATCTACTCAAGGCTAATTCCCAGTTTCCAGTCCCCAAGTCCCTCTGCAACCTTCCAGCCTCAATCCTTGTCTCCAGCAAGGGTCTGGATGAAGCCCTGACAGCTTGTTCCGCTCATAGGATGCCCTGATTTAATTCTCAAAAGTTTTAGAGGCTTTTAAAACTAAAATTTTAAGTTTTACAGGTGCTGTTGCTGCTGGTGAGCCAGGGATGGGAGAGGATTTACTGATCTCTGTTTTTTTGTGGGTTTTTTGTTGTTGTTGTTGTTGCTTGTTTGTTTGTTTGTATTTTTTATTTTTTATTTTTAAAATGCAGGTAATTTGAGCAGCAAAAAGAGAGAAGAAATGTCTAAGAGAGAGAAGAGGTGAAATGGTGTCGTGTGACATGTTTCTTTGTTTCAAATGTGAAATACATCTATCTATTTATCTAAATAAATGCATAGATATATCTCAAATTATGGCATTAAATAACTAACAATAGCTACACCACCCTTGAACTGTTTACACCACTGTGCAAAACCTGAGGATTTCTGCTATTTCTCACTCAGCTTCAATCAACGCTTTTACACTTCAGACTCTTGGTTTGGGGCGAATTTTTCTGACTTTAATTTTCCAAGATTTTCCTTTATTTCTGATCAAAGCCACACACCATGAGCTGAGCCAACGTAGAAGCACCAGAATTAGTTTCCAGCTAGCTCATTTTCTGCAAATCACACTACAATGGCTCCACTTATGGTGTGGTTTCCGTGATTGGAAGGGGATTTAAAAGCAAATTTCAGCACTCAGCAAACCCACGGAGGTCCCATGACAAATGCAGGCAGCTAAAAGCAGCGAGGGAATGCTGGGCATGGGGTGCTGCAGGCTCAGAGAGCACAGCCTGGGTTTAGTGATTCATCCTAATATTTGCCATGGAAAATGAAAAGATTTAATCTGCCTTCCCAGCACTGGATGGTCTCTCCCAAGTCAGGATCAGTTAACACAAGGGGGTGAAATCTGAGCCACGGAGTTGGGAAAGGCTCTGGAGTTGCTGATATTGGGTGGAGTTGGGTTTGTTTGGGTTTTCTGAAGAATTACTCCTCTGTGCAGCACTAATCTAAACCTGAGCCGTGGTCTCCACCACCATGAACTCTCTCCAAGGTCTCTGTCAGGAAGGAGGAGAATGGAGAAAATCCCAGACTGGTTTGGGATGGAAGGGATTTAAAGCCCTTCCATGGGCAAGGGACACCTTCCACTATCCCAGGTTGCTTCAGCTTGGTCTGGGACACTTCCAGGGATGGGCAACCCAAAAACTTTTCCAAATCTAGGAAGATGCTGAGTCCCAAGGCTGGGAGAGCAGCCCACGGAAAGGCTGGAGCTGGAATTGCTGGTTGGATTTATTGAGGCTTTCAGTGCTGGAGCAGCTGATTCCAGAGCACTCTCTGGGCTTGGCTGTTCCTGATTTTTGTCAGGTGTGACCTTCCCATGCTCCCCTGTTTGTGTGAGCTTCCCCAGAGGAACATCTCCTCCCCCAGACACATTTATTCCTGTGTGGTGTTTTAGCTGCCCAGTGCCAAAATCCCAGGGCACATTTTCCATACTTATGTGCAGATCCCCTCCCCCCTTCTTTTTTTTTGGTTTTTTTTTTTGGGTTTTTTTTTGTGGTGTTAGTGGGAAAAGTTGTGATTCCAGTCGTGAGTTGAACCAGGCAGCAGCTTTTCCTTGACTCCCTGCCTCTCTCCCATCCTGTTGTTCCTAAAATCCACCACCGGGAGCAACCTAACCTGCAGCTGGATCCTTTTGCAGTGCAGAGCTCAGTCCTAAAGGTCTAAAACAGATCTTAGCAGAATTCCCAGATTAAGTAGGTTCTCCTACCTGCTTCTCCCCTCTTCCTCACAGCTTCCTCATGAAGCACATCCTTGCCTGACTGTGCCCAAAAATGTCCCAGGAGACCCTCCTGAAAACTCACCTGTTTTCTTTCCTGGGTAAAGGAGTTGTTCCACCACAGGAGTTCCTGAGGCTGGAAGTGCCCTTGGGAAGTGCTTGTGGAGGGCTTTGCACAGGGCTGGGAATGAGAAGAAGATGAAAAAACAAAAAATTGTTTAAGTTGGAATGGTCTTAAAGCCCATCCAGTGCCACCCCTGCCATGGAAGGGACACCTTCCACTGTCCCACTTGGCTGCTCCAAGCCCCAGTGTCCAACCTGGACACTTCCAGGGATGGAAGCCACAGCTTTCCTGTGTCACCACCCTGACAGGGAAGAATTCCTTCCCAATATCTCACCTAAATCTGCCCTTCTCTAACATTTTTTTGAATATTTTAGCCCAGTCTAAGCATGACCTGGTCAACCTACGAGCCCAGGGCTGTCTGCTCAGTGTCTCCCCGGGTCTCTCATGTGTGAGAGATCTGTGGAGCAGCAAGGAGCACATATTTTGAACTCTCCCCAGTGTGCAGCCTGTGCCACTTCAGAACACTCAGAAGTAAAAACACTAAAGGGAAAAAAACCCTCCCTTTTTATAGCCTACTGTCTCGTTGAAAGTGATTTATGAAATGGAGCATCCTGCCCACCCAGTGCACAGAACAAATACAGACAGAGCTTTGAAATAGCTACAGCACTGTGCTATTTTCAGTAATATTTAGCTCAGACTAAGCCAAGAAAGCCCACTAAGCTCAGCAGACAGACATAAAAAGAAACACTCTTTCTGCATTTTTGTGTGTGTGCGCATCTATTTTGGGTTTTGCTCCTCTTTTCTCTGGTTCCATGTCTGACTATCAGGGCAGCCCCAGCTCAGGGGAGCAGCCTAAGCCCAATGCCCAGCACAAGCAGCAGCTCTGGAGCACACACCTAATTTTAAGTGCCTTAATAACCAGCAGCACGTGCTTAAATTGAGCTCTTTTATTTCTTGTAGCAGAACTGATCTCTGCTCCCTGTGACAGAGACAGGACCCAGGTAATGGCTGTGTCAGAGGAGGGCTAGGTGGATATTGGGAAAAAGGGCTGCTGGGCACTGCCCAGGCTCCCCAGGGAATGGGCACAGCCCCAAGGCTGCAGAGCTCCAGGGGCATTTGGACAGTGCTCCAGGGATGCCCAGGGTGGGATTGTTGGGGTGTGTGTGTGGGGCCAGGAGTGGGACTGCATGATCCCAATGTGTCCTTCCCAGCTCAGGAGGTTCCATGATTTCATGATAACTTGTTGAATTCATCCCTGTCAATAGCAGTGGGAAATGTGCAAGTGGATCATATTTTGTGTGTGTGTGTGTGTGTGTTTAGGAAGCCCCATTTTTCTCTTCTGTAACTGAGGTTTGGTCTTGGCACGAGATGCCCCCTGTCACAGCTGGCATCGGGGTGGCAGTGGGAGGACACTGGCTGGGCCATCACCAGCTGTCTTTTCTTCCACCCTAACCTGCAAAATCTGAGCTGTGCCTTGTTTTCACAGTTATGCTGAGAAGAAAAGATAAAACTGAACCTAAACTCAGGTCCTTCAGGGCTGCCAAGTCCCTTTCTCCTGCCCTGATCAGTACAAAAACTCAGACTGAGCACACACTGAGAGTTCACCAAGATGCTCTTCTCTTTCCTCTGGTGATTTGGAGGTGGGATGTTATTTTTCCACAAGGTGGATTTGAAACAGCCTGATGCTTTTGAATTCCTGCAAAGCTCCATCATCCTCTTCCAGCCAGGAGATTTTTGGGATGGGATATAGCAAAGCATCTCCTTGGCTTGTTTTAACCTTGCTTCTCCTGGTTCTGTGTCTCATGCCTGGCATGCACAGCAGATTCCAGCCCCCATTCCTCTTCTCCATGCCATCCAAACTGTCCCAGAGCACTCCGTCACCTTCTGCCTCCTTGGGAATTTATTTTCCTTGTCAGGAGTCCTCGTTCCTGCAGGAAACTCTCACTTGAGAAGTTCTGGCATGAGTGGATGCTGGCAGGATCACAGCATTGCTCCAGACCAAGTGCTTTGGGTGCTGTCTGCACTGGGTGTGTGGATCCAAAATGTAATCCAGTGTATGTCCTAACTCTGTGGAACTTTGGGCTTCTCCTTGGAAGTCTGTGGGACTCATCAGCATTTCAGTCTCCATCTCACAACCTGTGAAATATCTCCAAAGCTTCCCAGCTCATCCCAGTTCACATGCACACCCCCTCTCATTTTCCTGCTTCCAGTTGCTTTTGTTATCCCCAAAAAGCTCTGGGATCTGTCTCTCTAATGGAAGAGACATCAGTGGGGCAAAACTATCCTGAAATCTCCTCGTGTTCCAAAGACAGCCAGAAAGGTCCCTCTCCCTGGTGTTCCCACGCTGTTAGCACGTGGTTTGCTTCTTGTGGTTGACTTTGGAGATCAAATCCATGTGCTGGGGTAGGAAATGCTGGGGAAGGTCCATTTCTCAGGATGCTTTATCAGACAGGATCCTTTAGAACGTACATTAAAAATACATCAAACAAAACCATCATTATGGTTCCCTTGCTCATTCTGCAAACACCACCAGTGGCAAGGGCTCGGGATTTGTGTCAGTGTTGCCTCGAAATTAAATTAATCCCCCTACCCAAACAGGACTCCAAATAAAACTTGTAAAATTTTCTTTTAAAATGAAAACCACCTTGTTATTTTAGTTTAATGATGTGCTTTCCAGCTGCACAATCCGATTTAATAAATGAGACTCCATGATACAGAAAAATAAGTCATAATATTTCATTTACATCCTCCCCACAACAGGACAGGTCACTTTTGTCACTTTATTCTTTCAGCTATGCCAAATTTTTTGCTGTGTTTTTTTTTTTTCATTTGGGAATCATTTGGGATGTGTGCATCTTACAGCCCTAAGACAGAATATGACCTTAAGAAAGAGGATAAGAATTTGAAAGCAGCAGCTCCAGAGCCTGGGTATAATGGAATGAGCTTGGGAATAACGGGATGAGTTCGGGAATAATGGAATGAGCCCGGGAATAATGGAATGAGCCCAAGCCAGGATGCTTGGTCCTCAGCCCCATGATGACAAGAAATAGCTCCTCATCCAAGACTAAAATCCTGATTCCCAGCCTTTCTCCTGCATTCCTCAGTGGGACACATTGCTCCTTCCACATGGCTGTTTTCCTTTCTCCTCCTAGTCCAGGAAAAGCTTCGATCCAGCCTTTCTGTCATGCATTAGGAACTCCACAAACATGTTTACTTAAGTACCAAACCACATGAGCTCAGCATTATTCTATGGCTCCAGCACACATAAATTACAATGGATTGTGGGGGAGCAACTTTGATCCAGGAAAGCCCACACTGAATTCCCTTGGAGGAGGCTCGGAGCACTAAATGCTCCTTGTCTCCCTTTCCCCTCATCCCTGTTTTTGGACCGCTTGCTCCGTCTGCCCTGCAGGCTACAAGGAAAGCAAGCACAAAGAGTAGCCCTAGGAAAATCATGCTGTTCCATGGATCCAACCTCTCTCCCTGACACTCATTTCCATGTGCAGAATCTCAGGTGGCACTCTCAGAAAATCCCTTGTCCCCAACGCTGTGTCTGTCACCCTAACAGTGGTGGAGTAGAACAGCAGCTTTGGGGAGGAGAACTGTTATGAGTACACAACCCTCCAAAGAAAACCCTCATAGCCAAGACTTTTTCCCCATCAGAGGGCCTGTCCTGGCATTTTGGCCTCATCAATACTGCAGGAATCTTGTACAGGAATATTTCACTGGAACAGTGAGGGAGATGCTGTTGTTGGTGGAGGAGCTGAGAGACAAACCCAGGGCGTTTTCTCCTTCCCAGCTCTCTACATTTGACCCAGTGGGACATCTCTGGCAGGTCACCCTGTCTAGGATGTTCTGTCCCCCACACCTGGAAGCTCTTTCATCCCTTTTGGAGAGCCTTTCAGCTGCTGCTCTCTGGCTGACTCCACTGCCATCAACACCAGCACCAGAAAATGCACAAGAAACACGGTGGCCGTGCTGAGCTGATGGCTGGGCTTGAGGGTTCTTGAAGATCTTTTCCAATCTCAATGATTCTACCAAATCATTCTATGAAATCATTCCATGAAATGATTCCATGAAATCATTCCGTGAAATGATTCCATGAAATCATTCCATGAAATCATTCTATGAAATCATTCCATGAAATGATTCCATGAAATCATTCCGTGAAATGATTCCATGAAATCATTCCATGAAATCATTCTATGAAATCATTCCATGAAATTTTTCTATGAAATCATTCACTGAAATGATTCCATGAAATCATTCTGTGACATCATTCTGTAAAATGATTCTAGGAAATGACTCCATGAAACCATTCTGTGACATCATTTTGTGAAATGATTCCATGAAATCATTCTGAATAATGATTCTATGAAATGATTCCATGAAATCATTCCATTAAATCATTCTATGAAATCATTCATGACATCATTCTGTAAAATGATTCCATGAAATCATTCTGTGACATCATTCTGTAAAATGATTCTATGAAATGACTCCATGAAACCATTCTGTGACATCATTTTGTGAAATGATTCTATAAAATGACTCCATAAAACCATTCTGTGAAATGACTCTGTGGGATCATTCCATGAAATCATTCTCCAAACTCTTAGTTCCTCAGTGTGATTTAAAGACCGAGGAGCCATCGTGGCTTCCATGGAAGCTGGGAGAAAGAAGAACATTGCTCCCCATGCAAATGGCAGCAGGGATTGGTCTGTGCTTGCCTTTGAAGAGTTAATTGTTTTTTGTTGATTGAGCAGCACGAAGCACTGCTCATCAGCCACTGAGGAGAAGCCCTGTGCCAAGTGTTTGATTTTTTACTCTTTGTTTGTACGTGTAGAAATCTAAAGCCACGAAGCTGGAGAAACTCTACCCTCAAAGCCAGGACTTGCTTATGTGTTTGTATAAACACGAGTTTACAGAGCCCTGCAGGACAGTTTGACTCGGATCCCATTTTTCCTCCCTTGGTTTTGGCAAGCTGGGACACCCTCACAGCCCCAGGCTGAACGTGGGTAAAGCCATGTGCACTGAGAAACTGATCCTGCTGCTGTAGGAAACTCCTCCCTTTTAAAGGGTTTTGGATGCTGCAAGGTGTCCAGAAGTCCACCCTTGTTACAATAATCCTGGGAAAAAAATCTTTCCTTCTGTGTAGCTGGGGAGTCATTACTAAAAAGTACCATACAAAAGGGTGGAAGCAGAGAGGAAGAATTGCTAATTATAGTTCTTCATTAATAATTAGGGTTCATAAGCTAATTCACAGCTGTTCTAGCTGCCATTCCTTTTATATGTGTATTATATTTTATCTATATATATTATAACGTGTATAATGAGTTATATATGGCTGATAAGGGCCTTAAAATGTTGCTTTGTGTTAAACTGGTGCCTCATGTCTGTGTTCTGTTATTGTGCACACATCATGAATAAGAAACAAAGAGGATTTAAGGAGGAAACCTTTCTCCAAACTCAGGGAATTTGAAGCACACAAGGAAACTCCCATTTTTAAATTTTTTTCAGAAGCATGATCTGGTTAATCTTTTCTGTGATCAGAAAAAGACAAACTCATTGATTTTTTTGATTTAAGGACTCTAAAACTCATCCCTGACTCCCGAGGCTGAGGGAACTATTAGGAGTGATGCCCTTTGAGACAGGAGAAAATGCTGAGCTCACACCCAGGGTGTGATCCTCTCCATGCCAGAACAGGAGCCTGGCCATGTTTGAGGTCCATCCCTGGCATCCAGGGAGATCACTCCATCCCAAGTGCATCTGCCCCTTCTTGGACCTGCTGGTGCTGCTCTGCTTGAATCCATTGCTGATGTTTCTCCACACTGAGCCTCCCCTCCCTCTGTTTTACCCTGCCAGTGCAAACCTTCAGCCCAAACTGGTGCAGAGAGCCTCTGTTTTAGGGAGATTCCACCCTTCTATTCTCTCCTGAGTCAAAGGAAGTCCCTTAATCCATGCAGGATGAAGGCATCCCATGGCACAGCCTTTGCCCAGCCCCTAATGGAATATCCAAATTAGAATTTGGAGTAGCAAATTCACTTGGCTCTTGCAAAGTCCCATCTGCTCCCCAGACCTCAGTCCCAGCCACCCTCAGGAGTTACACAGTGATCCCAGCATTCCTCACCTGAAGGAGCCATTCCCCTTCTCCTGCCTGTCTTTTCCTAGGTAAAACTGGGCTCATTTCCTCTCCTCATTCCACCCCTGCTCACCTTCCCACTGGATATTTCATCAGCAGCTGCCTGTGAGCCCCAGGGACCTCCCCAACCCCAAATTTCAGTCAGAAGGAGCCATGGAACACCAGAATTCACCTGATTCCTGCTGGATCCTGAGGGTTGCTCCAGATGGATGCTGCCATATGGCAAGAAAACCATATTTTTTCCATCATTTAATAAATGTACAGCCAAACCAGAGCCCCACCCTGGGTTTGTCACAGCAGAAGAGGTGACCATCAGTTTTAGGGTGCCTGTGCAGATGCTGGAACTCCAGGGCATTTCTAGGAATGAAGGATACACAGAGTTACACCCATCCCTGTATTCCCTGACACAGATCCATCTCCCATCCCATGGCTTTCAGATCCTCTCAAAAAGAGCTACAGGAGTCATCAGACACTTGCCTGGCTGATAATACACAATGCCCTGGGCTAATCAACAAAGACACAGGGTGCTCATCCCCACCTTTTCCCTGAGTTTCCTTGCCTGGGAACTGTCAGGGTTTCTGTAGGCTCCATATCCACTGTTAGGATGGAGCTGTAGGGTGTCAGGACTGCAAACCTGCTGGGAGGTTGAACAGCACCTGCTTGACACCTGCTCAGAGGGACAGATCTGAGCCTGAAAGCAAGAAAAACAAAAGATGTTGTGCTTAAAGGAAATAAAGATCAAATAAAAGGTACAATCAAAATTCCCTCTCAGTTGAGATCCACCTGCCTCAGCCTCTTTTTTCCCACAGGGAATTTTCCCTCTGGAAATACAGCTGCTGTGCTTGTGTTTACCCATGGGACAGTTTTGGGAGCACCAAGCACTGCTGGGAATTGCACAGGTTGGATGAACACGGATGGTTTATCCCAAATATTTACGGCCAAGGCACAGATTTGTGCAACTACACGTGTTGAACAGAGGGATTGGGATAACAGGAGCAGCTGGAATTTTTTTTCTGGTCTCACTGGTGCCTGGAGCTTCCCTGTCTCCACTCCAACCTCTAACTCAGCCCACTGCAGTAGAGGCAGCAGGGCCAGTGTGGCTGAGGACAGTGCTGGGGACATCAGGCTCCCCTGTGGGGACAGAGGTGGGGCACAGGCTGCAGGGGCCAGGCTGGCATTGACCCTGGCCAGTGACCAACCACCACCCTCCTCTTCACTCACCCCCAGGAAATGTGGAGGAGAATGGAAGGGGGAAAGAGCTGTGGATTTGGATAGTGACCATTTAATAAGACAGGGCAGAGCAAGAGGAGGAATTCATTCCCTCTTTTCAACCACAGGTGGCTTTTAAGGCATTTGCACATCCTCATGGGCAGTGGTTGCTCAGAAAGCCAAATTCCATAACCATGGATGTATCCCACCTCCTTTCTCCTTCCTTCCATGAGCTTTTGCCACTCAGTACAATGCCATGACCTCAATGATCAGATCTGTCTCTTGGTCATGAGTCCCCCTGAATTTTTCCAGTCTCTCTCTGCCTGCTTTGGCAGCTTGGATTTGATTGCCACTTTCCGTGGTTTCCTGAAACAAACAGGGTCTGTCAATAAAGAGAGCACAGGGCTTTCTCCTTTTGATAGCTCATTGTGTGGTGGAGCCTCTTGGGCACAAGTCATCTCCTCTGGGGACTCTGAGATCCCTGCCTTGTGGCCAGTCCATGATCTGTTTCTTCCAGAATTCCCGGGAAGTTGGGGCTCCCAGCTGGAACCTGCTGTATGACTGACACAGCTCCTTTACTCCAGGGAGCTGTGCTTGCCTGAGGTGCAGGGAGCACCAAGGACACCCAGTGCAGCATCCTGGCTTGGCCAGGGAACTGACAACCCCCTGGGCTGGCCCTGCTGGGGGACCTCCAGGGCTGTGTCCTGTTCTGTGTCCCCAGTCCAGGAAGGACATGGAGGGGCTGGAGCGTGTCCAGGGAAGGGAAGGGAGCTGGGGAAGGGGCTGGAGGCCCAGGAGGGGCTGAGGGAGCTGGAAAGGGGCTCAGCCTGGAGAAAAGGAGGCTCAGGGGGGACCTTGTGGCTCTGCACAGCTCCTGCCAGGAGGGGACAGCCGGGGGGGGGTGGGGCTGTGCTGCCAGGGAACAGGGACAGGAGAAGGGGAAAGGGCCTCAAGCTGGGCCAGGGGAGGCTCAGCTTGGACAGCAGCAGGAATTTCTCCATGGAAAGGCTGCTCAGGCCTTGGCAGGGGCTGCCCAGGGAGCTTTGCAGGAGCTCCCCATCCCTGGAGGTGTCCCAGGAAGGGCTGGAGGTGGCACTCAGTGCTCTGGGCTGGGCACAAGGTGGGTACTGGGCACAGCTGGGGCTCCGTGGGCTGGCAGGGATTTTCCAGCCTCAGTGACAGTGGGATTCCATGATCGTGGTGCCACATTCTGCTTTTCTACCACCACCTCCTGAACTGTCTCAAGGCCATCTCATGGAAAGTGAGACTCACTGGGCTGTTGGATGATTTTCCTCTAAACCAGTTGCTTGGAACCATGGAATATCCTGAGCTGAAAGAGACACCCAAAGTGCTTCAATCTCAAGTCCTGGCCCTGCCCAGACACCCCAACAACCCCACCCTGTCCCTGAGAGCATTGTCCAAATGCTCCTGGAGCTCTGGCAGCCTTGGAGCTGTGGCCATTCCCTGGGGATCCTGTGGCTCCATATAAGAAACAACAGATGGAGTTGAGAAGAACACCAGGTGTATTAAGTATAATTTTTTTGTCTTTATTTCATCACAGTTTTGTGAGTTTGGTTAGTATTTTCAACATGCAAAGATAAGAAATACTACTAATGGTACTTTTAACTAAAGCCAGAGGTTGAATCACCGTCCTTGTGGAATCCCCATCCCTGGAAATGGTAGAAAAACGTGGAATTGTGGTGCTTGTGGACATGGCTTAGTGGCTGGACTCAATAACCTTGGAGGCCTTTCCCAAGCTTAATGATTCTGTATTTCTGGATTTCAGGAGCCCTCCTTTAGCCCAGTTTCCCCTCCAGTATTACCAGCAAAAGAAATTAAGGCAGCAAGAAATTAAGGTGGATTAAGGCAGCACCAAAATCTCACCCTTAGTCCTGCCTTCAAACCACCCTGTCCTGGCTCACCTGCCTCCCCCTGCCTGTCACAGTTCAGCCCCAGCCCTGCCATGTCCAGCCTGAGCCCCCCCCTGGTGCAGCTCAAGGCTAAAATAAAGCACAGAGTTGTGGCTTTGGGGTTTGCATTTAACCCTAGAAAATTCAGGATGAAGAATCAACACAGAATACCCATAATTACTTAATTAATTAATGATTTTTTCAGTGTTAGAGCAGCACTTGGCATCTTCATAGGTGTGAGACTCCATCTCCCAGGTTTAATAAACCTTTACAAGGGACTTCCTGACAATGTCCAGGTGCTCACGTGGAAATTTTCCTGAATTTTTCCATTTTGCTCTGGGAGTTGTGAGCAGAATAAATGTGTGAGTACTGTGATGCACAGTAACCTGCAGAGATGGGGGAATTTCTGTGTTCAGTAGTCCCCTGCATCTCCGGATGTCATTTATCAAAACCAGCTGCTCTTTATATCACTAAGTCTTGTATCAATGTCTATTTAAAGTTAAACTGAGAGCCAAAGAAGCCTGCTTTGATTTAAATAAATCAAAGCACATCACAGTCACAGCAATTAATAATCCAAGGCTGGGGCAAACATGAAGAGTAGGAGAAATCCACTTAGGCAGGGTTGTTTTTGTTTCTTGCTGTTTTCCTAAAGCTTATTAGAAGCAGCAATCCTTTGATTAGACTTCCACAGAAATCCCTCAGCATCAATAGGAATTAAGGGGCTCGATCCTGGAAGTCTGTGGAAACCCAGGGTTGTAAGGCTCCCTTATTTGTGACAGGTCATGGAAAGAGAGCTTTCACCTGCATCATTCTCAGCCTGCAATGCAAAAGCTCCTGCTGAGAAAGCAGGCCGAGGTCTCAGGCTGTAATTGTGCTGCTATCAGGTATTAATGAGCCATGATTTAGGTAATTACAGCTTCAGGAGGGGAGCCTTGGATTACAGGACAAACTTCAAATTCTACTGAAGCAGCAAAATCGGTGTCTGGGTTTATTCCTGTTAAAGGAATTTGACAGGAATAGAATCAGGTCAGAATTTGTGGGCCTTCCTCTGGAGAGTTTTGTGCCTCCCTCCCATCTCCTCCAGCACCATTTCTGTGTCACTGGAAGAGTCAAAAGTTCAGGAATACTTTTGGGAAATGGCTGAAGAGTGTCCTGGTGAGAGGGCCCCCTCCTCTGAGGAAGAGGTAAGGGAATTCACCTTTATGTTCAGAGTAGGAGAGAAAGCCTCACCCAGCCTTCCATCTCTTCCTACTGGGATATTTGGTGGAATTCCAGACTGAGGAATGAAGGGAGCTCAGTGGGCACCTGGTGTCACCTCCCTGCTCCAGCAGGGCCATCCCAGAGCACAGGGCCCAGCATTGTGTGCCCCCAGCTGTGCCACAGCCCCAGGGAGGAGAGCCCCCAGGCTGTGTGGGCAATGTGCTCAGGGCTGGGCACTGCCCAGGGAAGAAGTTGTGCCTCCTGTGCAGGGCAATTGCTGGGCTCAGGCCCTGCCCGTGGCTTTTGTCCACAGAACATTTCTAAGGAGAAAAGATATTTTCTTATCACAAGGCTGAAATGGGTGGTTGTTCCATGGAGCTCTCCTGTGATAATTCCGTTTCCTTGTAGGAATAATAATTTTCCAGCTTGGATTATATTTTAGATACCTGCAGACTTTCCCCACTGATTTTAGGGAATGGCTCAGTGACTCCACAGACATTTTATCAGTACACTTTTAGGCTGGCTCAGGAAAGATCCAGAGGCCAAATCCCTGCCTTCAGCTGCAAGCAGGCATTAAGGGCTTAACAGGGTGCAGGAAGAAGCATTATAAACTTTATGTTTTATAATTTTCCCAAACAATTTATGGTCCTTGAATAGGACAGGAAAAAGCAGGATCTATCCCACATTTTCCCTTTTATTTTAATGCTTCACTTTTCATTCCAAAATGGGTTTTCTACCAAATTCCAGCTCCAAGGACAAGTTATAATAGACATTGAGGGAGCTGCAAGAAAGGTGGAGAGAGACTCAGTACAAGGGATGGAGGGACAGGACACAGGGAATGGCTTCCCACTGCCAGGGGGCAGAGATAGATGAGATTTTGGGAATTAGGAATTGTTCCCTGGGAGGGTGGGCAGGCCCTGGAATGGATTTCCAGAGAAGTTGTGGCTGCCCCTGGATCCCTGGCAGTGCCCAAGGCCAGGCTGGACACTGGGGCTTGGAGCAGCCTGGGACAGTGGGAGGTGTCCCTGCCCAGGGCAGGGGGTGGGATGAGAGGATCTGGAAGGTTTCTGCCAAGCCAAACTATTCCATGGTCCCATAATTAAAAAGATAACATTAAATAGTGACTGCTGGGCTAGAATTCCCATTCCCATCAATTTGTTTTCAACCACCCCAAACCCAGCCTCTCACCCATTCCAAACCATCAAATTCAGCTCCTTCAGCTATGTAAAACTGCAGGGGAATCAGTCTGGGATTAGCAAGTTTTTCCAGTCCTTTTGGATCTTCCTCCAGGAAAATAAAGGGAGAAATAAAATCTAGATTGACTTCCACCAATGAATTCACAGAATATTAAAAAGTAATTCCCTGTGCTATGTAAAAGCAAGAAGGAAAAAGTGCTGGGAGGGAGAGGAAATTGGGATTTACTCTCTCTTGCATGAAGTGTGACTGGACCTTCACCAAATATGAGAGGGAGAAGCTTCATAGTTACAACAACTTGCAATTAAATTCATGGTTACAACTATTATATCTTTACAGTTATGATGATTTGCAGTGTCTGCAGTTTTCTGTCAGTTTGGTTCAGGGCTTGGTGGCTTTTACAGGTGTCCTGCTAAGGCTGGGATTTGCTTAAGCCTGAGCTAGATGTTTTTAGGTCTAAACATAAACTCTGTTCCTAAGGGGCTTCTAGGATTTTCACACTTCCAGAGCCAGCAAGCTCAGCCAAAATTCTGTCAACAACCCAGTGCTCTGCAGGACTCTCTCTGGAACTTCATAGTTAATGGAGAGCACCAAAAATTTCCACTGATTCTGTCCCTCTGATATATTCAATAAAAATTCACCTTTCTAATACCCTCCCAGACCTGGGGCTTAGGCTGCACCATCAAAGAGCCCCTTCAGTGGTCCTGCAGCTCAGGTCTGAGGTGTTTGAGGTTTTGTGACTTTGGCAAAGCCTGGTTTGGGTTCACAGAGTTTGCCTGCTAATTTAGGGCAGAAAAGTGCATTTCACCACCATTTCAGATCATATTGTTTTTGTCCAAGGGGTTACACAAAAACAACATATTTTGCTGCCCTGGGGAGCTCAGGACACCTCTGAGAGAGCCCAAACAGGAGCTCTATTTATTGACCTCTGTATATATAGTTCCCCCACACCTTCTCAAGGACATGTTTTTCACTCCATCCTCTCTCCAGGTTTATTCCTCACATTCCCTCCCTCTTGTTTGTCAGGATTTAAGTGAAACTCCAAGGGATCTGTGTTTTGATTTCCATAAAGTAAAGCTAAGCAAATGGAGTACATCCATTAGCCTGTTTAGTCCCCCAGACATTCCAACTAAATTAAATGGAGCTCAGGTACCCAGAAGTTGCATCTTATAAAGAAAATTGGAAAAAAGAAATATGTATAAGCCATTAGGGATATTTTTTTACTCAGTGCATCCACTGATAGCAGCTGCCCCTGGATCCCTGGCAGTGTCCAAGGCCAGGTTGGACTTTGGGGCTTGGAGCAGCCTGGGATAGTGGAAGGTGTCCCTGCCCATGGCAGGGGTGGCACTGGATGAGCTTTGAGGTCCCTTTCCACCCAAAATTTTGTGATTCCATGATTCCACTGAAGATTCAAAGCACATCAGGTTCTCCTGGTACAGTCAGGGCTACCTCAGTTACCCTTAGGGATTTTCTTTCAGGGATTTCTTTTTCTTTCACAAGCCCTGGAGACCCCTGGAGTGACTCTAAAACCTGTCCCTGGTCACAGCACTGGTGTCAGTCATAGTCAAGATCAACCAATATTTGAGGTAAATGTGACAGAATCCCAGAATCCCAGAATGGTTTGGGGTGGAAGGAACCTTAAAGCTCATCCAGTGCCACGCCTGTCATGGGACACCTTCTACTGTCTCGGGTTTCTCCAAGCCCTGTCCAGCCTGGATTTTTTAATTTTTTTTTTTTTCCCCTGCTCAGAAAAAGATCAGTGATTTCAGGATCTGCGAGGCAGCAGAACTGGACCAAGGATCAAGACTTTTTTCACTGGAATTCAACAGTGGAGATGACCCCACCCTGCCCCACTGCAAGGAGCAGGCACCCCGGCGGGGTGGGGACACATCCCCACTTCCAGCCTGTCCCAGGAGCTGCCAGGACTGACACATTTCTTTGCAGCGCCTCAAATCAAAGGGATTACCACGTTTTTCCAGAGGGGAAGCCACTCCAGTGAGACAGGGGGATGATTCACAGCTTTCCTGAGGCGCCGCTGTTTTCCCAGGCAGCTCTGCAAGCCATTCATCATCCCTGATCCCTGGGGATGCGGATCCTCTCCAGGGAGCGTCTCCCTTCCCTCGTGTCCTGCCTGCCAAACCCCAGCCCGGGGATGGGAGCAGGAAAGAATTAACCCACGGCTCTTTTTCCTCTCCCAGACACTTGGTCCTGCCGAGCTGAGCAGGGACAGTGGCTCCAGGTGCTCCAGGAGCCTGTGCCTCTCCTTCAGGGGATGATCAGGAGCAGGCCTTGGGAGCGGCCGCTGGGAAGAGAAGGGAAACTGCACCTCAGGATCTCGTTTGGGAGCAGCCACACCACACTGTGAGGGGCACACAGGGAGATGTGACATCACCTGGCTCCCTAATTAATGAATTGATTCATTAATTAATTAATTAAAGTCCTGCTTTAGCAGCCATGCTCAAGCCTCACCATCTCCTCTTCCACCTAAGCTCATGTTCCCTGGGGTTTCAGTGCTGGCTCTGCAGATGAGCCAAGAGCTGCTGGAAAGGGCAATGGCAGGAAATCCTACTTGGCAGTCAGGATTATCATGGGATCATGGGATGGTTTGAGTCTGGAGAGGCCTCAAAGCCCATCCAGTGCCACCCCTGCCATGGCAGAGACACCTTCCACTGTCCCAGGCTGCTCCAAGCCCCAGTGTCCAGCCTGGCCTTGGGCACTGCCAGGGATCCAGGGGCAGCCACAGCTGCTCTGGGCACCCTGTGCCAGGGCCTGCCCACCCTCCCAGGGAACAATTCCTTCCCAATATCCCATCCATCCCTGCCCTCTGGCAGTGGGAAGCCATTCCCTTTTGTCCCATCCCTCCATCCCTTGTACTGAGTCTCTCTCCATGTTTCTTGCAGCTCCTTCAGGCCCTGGAAGGCCACAATGAGGTCATCCCAAAGCTTCTCTTCCCCAGATTTAACAATCCCAATTCTCAATCCCAAGGGAGAAGAGCACAGAAATCCCATCCTGCAGCACATCTGGCTGTAGCCAGACCTCTTTCTAATACATGAGAGTGGTATTGCAGAATTCTGTTCTTTCCCATATGTTGGGGGGGCGGAATAAAAGGCAAACAAGCAGAATAAAATCCAATCACACAAAATTCCTCCCTTTCCTAATTTCTCACCAAAGCTTGGAGATGGCGTAGGCAGGAGATAATTAAAAGCATGAGGTCATGACGCTGTGCAACTTCTTCCCATGGCCTAGGACTAATTAAAGAGGAGTTACTTTTTTATCATAATTGTTATTTACAGGACAAATTGTGCTAATTCTACAAGTGGCACCTTTACATGAAAAGCCAGGGAAAAAAGGTTGCTTTCAACTCTTCTTTCCAACTCTTTTCCTCAACAAACAAGTCTTTTCCAACTCCTTCATGATTTTGCAGTCTGGACATTGCTTTGCTTCCTTCCCCTGCAGGGTTTTCAACAAAATATCACTGACCAGGAACAGCAGCATCTCCTGCAAACCCTCAGCAGTGTTTCCATCCAGATTTTCCTCTGCCACCCAGCTCCAGCATAACGAAGCTGACGTGGTTTTAATTAGTTTGAAACTCCCTATTAGAAAATACGGCCACATATTTCCAGTTCCATGTAAAATCCAAGCTGGAGCCATGCTCCCAGCCATGGGTTTGGGTTTGGTTTGATCTGTGTAAATCATTTGCTGTCCTCCCAGCAGTCTGTCCTGGTGTTCCTTGAAGAATGACGTTGGTCCAGCATTCCAGGAGAAGTGGAATGTTTTCTCTGTTTCCTTGAGCTTGTTGGTATGTTTTATAGGATGTCCAGGAGAATTCCTTCCTTGCAAATCACAGTTGCTTTCTCTCTAATGAACTCTCTTATGATCCTCAAATTTCCCCAGATTTCCATTTCCTAATTTGCTTTTCCCTCCTCCAAAAGGTGATGAAGGAGAACAGGACATGGAAGGGAAGCTGTCAGATTACAACTTATCTAATGGCTGTGGGAAGATTTGTAGATGCCCATGGCTGAAAAAGCACAGCAAAAGCCAAGAGAGTGCAGAAAGAGAAGTCACAAAGTTTTTTCAACAGACTGCATGCTCAGCATGGAAATTGGTGTCATTTTTGTCCATATTTTCTGAAAATAAAGAAAATTTTTTTTTCTGTAAAAAGAAATGTGGGAAGATCAAAAAGCAGATACCAGATAGGAGAGGAAAGGAGATCACCCATCCTGGATCCAGCATGGTGTTCAGGGTCCTGGGGTGCCACCCCAGCTTTGGGGGGTACCTTCTCACAGGTGTTTTCCCCACCCTGGGATTGGGTTTCCTGCTCTTCCCATAAATAAATGAGCATGTGCAGTCCATTCTTCTGGATCTTTCTGGAGATGGGTTGGGGGTCTTTGAGGTGGATGCCCAGAGCAGCTGTGGCTGCCCCTGGATCCCTGGAAGTGCCCAAGGCCAGTTTGGACAGGGCCAGTTTGGACAGGGCCAGTTTGGAGCAGCCTGGGACAGTGGAAGGTGTCCCTGCCCGTGGCAGGGGTGGAATGGGATGGGATTTAAGGTCCCTTCCAACCCAAACCATCCTGGGATTCTGGGATTAACTCCTTACTGCCCACACTTCTCCATATATCTCCGTGGATGCCATCACTCAGCCTTCAGCTTGGAGATCCTTCAAGAGTTTTCATGGCTGCCACAGGAATGGACATTTACACATTGGCAGCTCCTAAGCACCAACCAGAGCTGCTCCAGGGTTTTTCCAGATCTTCTTGGTGGACATAAACTCACACCCCTCCTGCAGGGCCGTGCTCTGCATCTCCTCATCCCACACCGGTGCTGAGACCTGATGGTCCCCAAAGAGATGCCACCACACTGTGACAAAGGGGCCCAAAGCCCAACCCTGCAGCGTGCTGGCCACTCCTGGAGCAGCCACAGCCCTTCACCCTCCCCACACTGGGTCAAAGATGTCTCAGACATCCCTCCCTCCTCATGGAGCAAATCCATCCTGGCCACTGAAGGGAAAGGGAGAGGGAGAACTGTGCTGGTGATCCCACAGGCTCCCTCCCTGTCTGAGGAAGGCAATCCTGCCCTTAAATCAGGCTCCAAGCGAGCTCCCTGCCGGATGCTGCAAGGCAGAACTCCTTAATGAGGCTGATGAGTATTTTTAATGTGGTGATGGCTGGCCCTGGCAGTGGCACAGACACCGAGACTACAAAAGAGTCACTTCAATGCGAGGAGCTGCCACTGAGCCCCTCTGCCACAGGGCCTGCAGAGGACACTGCAAATAAACACTTCTGGGGAACTCTCTCTCCTTAAATCACACATTTGTAGAGCATCCAGATGTTGGTTTAGCACTTAACGAGTGTGGGAGAAAACAAAGCTTGAAGGGCTGCGTTTGGTTTGGGTTTGGGGTTATTTTCTCTCCTTGATCTCTTTTATTGAGTGTGTACAAACAGAGTGACTAAAAAATGTATAGGAAATCCATGGATTTTTCTTTGTGCCAAATAGGAGTGCTCTGAGGGGACTGCTGGGTCCTGTGGGGTGAAGGTGGGGGTGGGAGGATGACCCCCATCCCTGACACTTCGGGACAGTCTTACCCAATTTATTTACAATTTATTTATTTCTTGGTTGCAAGAAGCACAAGGGGGAGGTGGACAGAACAACTCTCCAAAACTTGCTAATGAGGTGCCAGAGATCCTAAAAGGGGATCTGAAAACTGAATTTTAGAACTTCCACCAGGGTTTTTTAACCAGCACTTCGTGCTCACCTGGTCCTTCAGGGACACCTTTGGGACCAAGGTGTCCCAGAGGGTCAGGGCCCATTTGTGAACTGAGAGTCTGGACCCACCCCTGCACTCCCAGGCTTCACCAGGCACAGGAGAGGGCAGGAATAATTCCCTGAATCCCAGCTACTCCATCCAGAAGAGCCTGGGAGCATTTTGGAGAAACCCCTTATGATCCCAGGAAACTGCTCAGAGTGAGAGCAGTGTTGGGAAGACAGAACTTGTGTACCAATGAGATTTATGGAGAGGAAATCTGGCTCCTTAATCTATATTTCCTCCTGGAATAACTCATTTTTTGTTGTCCTTGTTTCCTGTGCTCCTGGGGCAGGGGGAGCCCTCATCATCCCACCCAGCTCTGCCATGGGAGAAGCAGGAACAGTTCCAGTTGGTGCTCTCCTCTCAGGAGCAGCATCACCTTCCTGGCCATTTCCCTGCTTCCCAAGCCTCCCTTCCTGCTTTTGTGGGATCCTGCAATCGCCCCAAAGCATCTCTAAGGGTGAGCAGGGGTTGTTTCTGTGTGGGGAGAAGACAGAAAACAAACAGTGGATGCATTTGCAAATCCATTTTTGGGCATTCCCAGCCCAAGGAGTCGTCAGGAGTCTGGACATTCCCAGCCAGTGGGAAGTCATTAAACTGCTTTTAATTCCCATTGCTGCTGGGATGTTTTGTAGGATTCTTGAAAACACTGGCAACCACAAACTGAGATTAATACAACCCCACTGATAGGGGAGCTGCTGCAATCTTCCAGATGGAAACACAGCCAGAAAACACAGCCCACAGGCACTGGTGTCCTCCAGGGGGGACAGCACTGGGCACTTCCAAAGGAAAAACTGGGATTTGAGGCTGCACTGCTGCCCCTGCCACCACTTGCCCAAGTTTTTGTCTCTGTGGGAAACTGCCCTGCCTAAAACCCACCACATAAAACCTACTTTGCAGATGAGAGTGGAAAGCAAGTCAAGTGCTTGGCTAAATTTGGCAATTCTGTGGTAATTCTGGGGGACAGGATCATCCCAGTCCGTACCCTGGGGGCTCCTGGAATGTTTGCCATCAGTTTCTGGATGCAATACAGACCCTGAGCCTAAGTCCCAGTGTCTGGGGGGATTTCAGACCACAGCCAAGGTGCCTGGAAGATTTAGATCCCTTTAGATGACACAGGAGGCTTGGGATTTTCCAGATCAGTGTTTGGGGTTCAGCTTTAAGCACCAAGATGCATTTTTGAGCTGGTTTTAACTTCTTGCAGCCAGTGCTAAATCCCTCAGCTTCCCTGGGCTGGGGGAACCATGGGACACATCAGCTCATCCACACACAGTTGGATGAAAAAAGAACCTGAAACTCGAACAAGGATTTGAAAATCTTTGTCTGGTTTTGCAAAGCTGCATTTGAGGGTAAAATCACAGTTCCCATCTCTTCCCAGGAAACCATCCTATCCTGCAGCCCAGGAAATGATGGCTGAGCCTTCTCCATGCCGAGCTTGGCCCATTCCAGCCTGACCTTTAGGATGCTGCCAGGCACCCCCAGTCCCTGCAAGGCTGTGCTGCATCGATGGCTTTGGGATTGGGGGTCTTTCCTCTTCACTCTCTCAACTTTCCTTCCCTCCCTGCCCCAAAACATCCAGTTAGAAGGCATGGCTTGGTGTCCAGACATTGGGGAGTGTGTAAAGATGGAGCAGAGGTTGAATTCTTGGCTTTGGGTTTGGGCTTGGCTTTGGATGGGGGTGGCCATTCTCAGGGCAGAGGTGGATTCACACGAGTCACAGCTTTGCCTCTCCCTCCACAGGCAGCTTCCAGCACCACCCACTGAGGCACAGCTATCCCAAATCCCATCCTCTGGAGACTCATTCCTCTTCTTCCCAGCTATCCCTGCCATGTCTCTGGGTCTGAAGGCACCACTCCCTCCCTACACCGCTCACTCCCAGCCCCTCACCCCGTGCCTCTCTTTACTTCATCCTGAAGCTCTGTGCATTTGGAAAGCTTAACCTGTGCCTTTTGCCCTTTTTTGTGTGTAAGATACATTTCTTGGGCTGAGGAATTGGCTAATTCCTGAATTTTCCAGCTCTCAATTGTGCCATGTTAGAATCACAGAATCATGACACAGTTTGGATTTGAGGGGACCTTAAAGCTCATCCAGTTCCACCCCCTTCCACTATCCCAGGCTGCTCCAAGTCCCATCCAGCCTGGCCTTGGATACTTCCAGGGAATGAGGCAGCCACAGTTTCTCTGGGCACCCTGTGCCAGGGCCCTTAATTTGCCATCTGACTGGTGGGATCTCCTCCAAGTCAGGTTGCTTGCTGCCCTTGAATCCTCATCCTTCAAAGGAAACCAAGGCAGGATGCTTATTTCAGAGCCTCCCTTAAATGTCAGAGGGATTTAAGGAAATTCTTCTTGCAAAACCTTTCTGGAAAACACCCCTGCACGTGAGCTTTAAAAAACAACACAGAGTTTATTTCTGGGCACACTCCCCAAGCAACATCCACAGCACCAAATTCAGCAGATAGGCTCCATGTCCCTCTTTTTTTCCCCCCTCCTTATCTTGTAGGAAGCGATTATATCCTCGCTGCAAAATCTGCCCTGGAGTCTGGCAGAGCGGGACGAGGAGCCGTCGCTTCCAAATCAATTCATGGTGGTCTCGAGCTCTGTTTTTGTTCTGGCACATTAAACAGAATGAAGACATATGTCTGAATTTAAGACATCCTTTGGCTTCCCTGTACACATGAGCCAGCCGAGAAATTCAAACTATTTCAAAGCGCTACGAAAAAGAATTGTAGACACATCCTTTTGTTTAGGCATCTATTTTTAATTATCCTGCCTTTTAATATTCCTCTCCATTTGAGGATAATCAGGGAAAATAGATCCTGCTGGGCATTGTCATGCTTAATAAAAGTAAGGCTGAACATCTGCAAATTTGGCGACAGCGTGGCGCATCTGATGCACCAGCGGCCGAGCTGCATTCCCGGGTAATTATAACCCCACGTGCAGCTGGAAGGGTGTAATTCCCTGTTTACATCCATTCTAGCACTTCTCCCAAACTCCTCTGGCTTGGGGTGTTAGAAATTTGGGAATGGGGGTGTTGTTTTCCCCCCCAGTCCATGGAAGGTGGAAGGGCAGCGGAACGAAGCGTTGTCTGCCACTCGCTGAGGGATTGGGATCCAGGGAGGAACTCGTGCAAGGCAGGGCTGGCGTTCCCAAAATTAGCACCGTTGGAATTAAATCAGTGAAAGTGAGAGCAGGCTGCAGGCTTTCCCTCCTCCTATTTATTATTTAATTTTTCTTGGCAGAGCAAACCCCACATCCTGCAGTGGCTGCCGCGCAGGCTTAACTGCGCTCTGCAAAATTTCCCTGCTGCTCCCAGGGGAAATATGGCTTTTTCCCCAGGGAAAATATGGCTTTTTCCCCAGGGAAAACACAGCTTTGCCCCCAGGGAAAACATGGATGAGTTCCACCTGTCCCTTGGCAGGATGCAGAGCCAGAGGCAATGTTTTCCCCATCACCCCAAAGCTGGGCCATCCTGGCCCTGTGCAGGGCTGGAAGTTGGATGTAAATTCTGGGGAATGACCAATGAGCATGGGAGGAAAACAGGGAATTTCTGTCCGTGGTTCACCTCCTGCTTCACTTCCCACACCAGGTTCTGTCCTTTCAGGGCTGGGGAAGAGGGAAAGCAGGAGGCAGGGGAAAATGACCAAGGAAAGGGGAAAATGCACATTAATGTGTTCCCAGCCCTGCTAAACATGCAAAGCTCAAACCCCAGCAAGTCCAAACCTCCCTCTGAAGCACACCTTGCTGGGAGAGCCCACTCCAGAGCTTCTCCTAGAGGCAGAATTTAATTTATGCCTGGTGGGAGGGAGTGGATGGAGGATGTGACACATCTCTGGTTGCTGTTTTGGGGGACAGGGGTGGCCTCCTGACCTAAATCAGGAAGAGATAGGAAGAGATAATTTTTATGCTGCATCATAATTCCATCTCCAGAAAGATCTTAACTTTTCTTTGGGACCAAACTCTTTATGTGCCAAAAAAAAGTCCCAAACCGTAAGGAGAAAATGAAGGGGGTGAAGAAATAAAAATTTTGTGCCCAGCCATCAAATGGAGGTTCACTGGTGCAGGTCTCCCAACTGGCAGCAAACTGTCAGAAGCTGCTAAATTATTTCCTAGGAGGCTGAGAGTGGAATCTCTGCTAGCAAAGTTCAGTCCTGGCATTTTGCAGGCATTTGAAGAATTTTTGCAGCCTTTCGGTGCCTGAAGGAGGCCTAGAAGAGAGAGGGAGAGGGACTTTTTATATGGGAATATAGTGCCAGGACAAGGGGGAACGGCTTCAGACTGACAGAGGGGAGGGTTAGGTGGGATATGGGGAAGGAATTGTTCCCTGGGAGGGTGGGCAGGCCCTCACACAGGGTGCCAAGAGAAGCTGGAATTGTCCAAGGCCAGGTTGCACAGGGCTTGGAGCAGCCTGGGACATGGAAGGTGTCCTTGCCCATGGCAGGGGGTGGCACTGGATGGGCACTTCCATCCCAAACCATGCTCTGACTCTGTGATTCCATGCCCTGATGCTTGAACTCTTGGGAGCACAACCCCCAGATCTAAACACCCCCATCTCTTTCAGTGACTTCTGAAGAGAATACAATTCTCCCATGAGGTTCACCCTCGGCCTGGGAGCTGCATCCTCTCCGGGCCCTGAACTTGTAGCTCCCACAGGCTCCAGGAAGCCGCCCCAGCCAGGAGGGAGCTGCTGAGGCTGAGAGGCTTCATTAGAGCATCCCTGGAAGCAAGAGGCAGCTCCTTCCCTGCTGACATGTGCTCGGCAGCTGCCTGGCTGCACTCTTGAAAGGACGCCACGAGCTGCAGCTCCAGATGCCGGCGCTTCCAGAGAGGCCCAGCGGTGGACGCCACTCCGGCTTGTCCTTGGCTGCTGCGCCAGAAAGGAAAAGGGTAATAAAGGAGCAGCTCCCCGCGGCTGGGGCTGCAGGCTGGGGGCTCAGATCAGCCCAGAGAGAGGGAGGGAAGTGGTGCTGGAGGTGCAACCACACTTGTTGCATCTTCCAGCAAGATGGGGCCTTCGGCGGCGCTGAGCTCTTCGACGCTGAGGGGAATCCGTGGGGTCACCTCAGCAAGGCTGAGGCACAGCAGGGATTTTCAGCCTCCTGGGCCTGTCTGGTGCTCCAGGCTCCCATCCCACATGGTGATGAGAGGAGCAAGCCCTGGTAGGGAGCTTGGACCATTCCTGGTCACAGGAGCTGAAGTTTCTCTGATGCCTTGAGAAGGCTGACCTAGAACAGAGTTAAAGAATAAAGCAGGGATTTATTAAAAGGATCCCCTCCATGGATCCACCTTGGGCAGCACAAGAGCCCAGCCAGGGCTGCACCCAAGGTGAACCCAAAATTTGGTCACAAAATGCACGGCTGCTCACGGGGTCTCTCACTTTTATAAGTTCTGCTCCATTTGATATTGGAGTCCAATTCCAGCTTTAGGTTATGCAGTCCCATCCTGCTTGTTTTTCTCTCTCCAGCCCACGTTGTTTGTGCTCTTGGGCCTGAGATTTGGATCATTTGTCCTTGCTAGAGCAGGAATTGTTTTGTCCCCCTGCTCTGTGCAGAGAGCTCACCATCCCCTAATGTGCAGCTCAGACTCACACACTAAAGCAGCACAGAATCTGAAAAATATAAAAACTAAAACCTGAGGCATCATCTCCGTGTGGATGCCCTGCATGTTTGAGGATAAAACAGGCTGGGGTGGGAAGAGGGAGGCCAAGGTTTTAGGTCTATTTTATGCAAACTGTAGCTGTGTCCTATGACAGGTAAAAGAACCTCCCATCAGTAACCAAGCTTTAGAAACCTGCCCTAAACTGGGTGTGCATTTGTGTGTGAAAAACATTTTCACACAACATTTAGTGTTGGAAAAGGCCCTCGAGATCGAGTCTAGCTGCTCGCTCAGCACCACTGAACCATGTCCCCAAGTGCCACACCCACTCCCCTTTTGAACACTTCCAGGGATGGTGACACCATGAGCAGCCCATTCCAGTGCTTGACAATCCTTTTAGGGAGGAAATTTTCCCTCATATCTATCTGAAACTCCTCTGGCACTACTTGAGGCTGTTTCCTTCTCAGTTTGTTTCCTGAGAGAAGAGACTGATCCCTGCCTTACTGCAGCTCCTGGCAGGAGCTGTGCAGAGCCACAAGGTCCCCCCTGAGCTTCCTTTTCTCCAGGCTGAGCCCCTTCCCCAGCTCCCTCAGCTGCTCCTGGGGCTCCAGCCCCTTCCCCAGCTCCACTACCCTTCTCTGGACATATTTCACCAAATTTCATCCCAGTTCAAAGTGCATCTGCGCTTCAATTCCCACACAGCACGTTTTCCAGGGTGTTTTCATGACTCTCCATTGTGGCTCTTTGCATCAAAGTATTCCTGTACCAGGAATACTTTGGAGGTGGCTCCCAATCAAGTCATGCAAACCCTGCCTCCCCACTGACATGTCCAAGGGGTTTGAGATGATTCAGGGCCAGAGCTGTTGGGCAGAGAGGGCAGCATGACGAGCAAGGCTCCTGTTGCTCCTCCTGCTGAAATTCCAGCTGTAGGATTCCACCCCGGGTGTATTCCCCCGCTGACCAACCACTCATTAGCTGCAGTACAATCACACAGAAAGCTTCCACCACCTCCAACAGACCTTAGAAACACCCTAGGGCAGAATCCCAGCTCTAACACATCCTTAAACCAAGCCATTATCCACTCTCCATGGTGGTCTGGGGGCAAGGGACACAACCTAACTGTGCTCCACATGGGAGAGAGGGACTGGTCCCCCAGGACAGTTCAAAAGAAGGTTTGATTATTGATCACACTCCAGATATCTGGAAACAAATATGGACTGACCCCAGATGTTCCCATCCTTTGCTCTTGGTTGCCTGGGCTTTGCCCTCCTCTGTAGCAGCAGTGAGAGATGGGCAGGACCCTTCCTGCCCACACTAATTTGGGATCAAACCACCCCCAAAAAGCCATGATTTATAGTCCTTTGGGTTAAGAGCCTTGCACTGACCAGCAGGGAGCAGCTGGCATATGGAAGGAGGGTGTTCCCAGCACCAGTTTCTTTCCCTGAGGGCTGCTTGTGCCATGTTTATCCCATTCCCTGCTTCTGGCCCGGCAGCTTTGTGCAGCATCTCTCCAGGCAAAGCACCTGATCCTGCTCCAGGTGTGACCTCCTGCAAGCACAGCCACAGCCAGGGCTGTCTTCCACAAAATCCCCTTCCCTGGCACACTGGGAACAAGCCCAAGGAGCCAGTCCCAAGCCTTCCACAGAGAGATGTCCCTTGGGAAGAGCCCANCACCCATACCATTCTGAATTTATTCATCATTAAACAAATACAAGCAGCCCCCACATTCCAGGCTTGCAGCTAATTAAAACCACCGTGGGCTTCGTTATCCCGGCTCTTCCTTGGCTCCGCTTTCCACAGCCCAAACGAAATGAAAAGGAGTCGGTTCTGGCACAGGGCTCTTCCTCCTCTGGCTCCGCATTCCTCGGGGTCTTATGGGAATTGCTGGAATTCTCAGATGTTGTTAAACAATCAGAGGGCAAATATTCCATCCCCATCCCGATTTTCCTGGGATGGCTGTGGTGGCAGGGAGCAGCTTCTGGCAAAGGGGGCCGAGCCCAGCAGGCCTCGAGCAGCGGTTGCTGGATGGCCACAAATTAGAGGCAGCCAGAAAAATAAAAGAAGGGAGCCTGGACCACAAGTGAGAGCGAGATGAGGATGAGCCACAGGGAAGGATGATCCAAAGGGAAGGGATGTGCTGGTTTAGAGGGGCTTCCAAATTGCCCCAAATCCCCTTCTTGGAATTCCCCCTGATAAAGGCAGCGAGTCCCCACCCCGGTGAGGTTCAGTGCCCAGGTTTGGAGCTGCACGATCTCATTTCCACATCTTTGTAGCTTCTGTCCTGCTCAAGCCATCACGAGGGGTGGTTTTGAATGCCCAGGGGGTTTGGAACCCTCATGGAGGCCATGTCAGGCTGTGCTGCCCCGGGAGAGGGCAGAGGTGCTCTTCCCCACCCAAGGTGGCACTGAGGTGGCCTCGGGAGCCACCAGCACCCCCCACCTTATCTGACACCTTTCGGAAGTGTCACATTCACGGTGCTGCCTCTCCCACTCCCAGCCTGTCGCAATCCAGTGGTGTGGGATGGAGGTAAAATGATTGGTGCTGAAGGAAAACAAAAATAATCGGGGTTTAGCTGGAGAAATCTTTGGGCAGCAAGAAATGTTGTGCCTTGTGGGTGTTTCCATAAGCAATAAAATGTCGATGGCAGGTCTTCAGTGGTGACTTCTTCAAAATAGTCACTGAGAGATTTCCTCCTCAATATTTATTATTTGGATATTGTTTGATTGAAAATGTGCAACCAGCAGTGATTCTGTTGGTTCTTATAGTTGTCCTCAGGAGAACACAGGAAAGGTGAAATACGGGTTATGCTTATTTTTAAAGGATTTTCAAGTCATCTTTTTTTCTTTAATTAAAGGTCTGTTGTTTAAAATCACGTCAGGGAGACTAACCACGAGGTGTTAAGCTCAGAGATTCCAATATTAATCCTGCCCTCAGGGACCAGCATTTGCCTTCATTGTGAGAATGACATCCCACAACCTCTTAAACAAACAGGGCATTTGTTCAAAAGTGAAATAAAAGTGAAATTCTTGAGTGCAGTTTTTATGTAGTGGCATTTTCAAGGTTTGGTAGTGGTGGATGCAACCACAGAGGTCTTCAAGGGTAGAAGGAGCCAGGTGTGTAGGAGAGGGAACATTATCTATTGGAGAATCTGGGATTTGGATAAATAGATTTTGGGAAAATCTCCTCTACTTCTCTTATTTTTCTTTTCCTTCCCTTGCTCCCTCCTCATGGCTTGTCTCCTCCCACCCTTTGGGAATAAACGCTGTATTTTATCCCCCGGCACAACCCCAAGGGCCCATCCCTGGTGTTTGCCCGAGCAGCAGGTGATTTCTCCCGGCTCCAAATCCGTTTTTTTCCTCCTGTTTTTTCCAACCCCCGTCGCTTTCAGCAGCGCCGAGATGAAAGTCCCCATTAAAACCGGTGTCCCCATTAAGGGACGGCCAGCTCTGGTGGCACTTTCATGTGGCAGCTGCCCTGTTTGTCCCGGCAGAGGTTGTTTGTCCTCAGCCTAGCTAATCCCGGCCCTGATAAACCCTCGGGATGTGCTGCCCCGGCTTCCTAACAGCTCCCAAATCTCCCAAATTAACACCTGGCACGGATCAAAGCTCTCGCGTTCCTTTCTTCGTGCCCTCACCTTAGGCACCGAGCCTTGAGCTCGGCTTAATGGTTAAACTACCGCGATGGGAGCTCCGTGTGCTGCCCGCGGGCACTTCCCAAAAAATCATCCCGCAGAGGGAATGTTTGCTCCGACAGGATGGAGATGACACGCAGCAACTTGATTTTTTTTTTCTTTTTTTCCATTGCCTAAGTTTCTAATAGAAGCAGGAAATCATCCCAAAGTTGGGAGTGCAAATGCATTCATCATTTTTAAGAATATTTATATTATGTTTCAGTATTTATATATAATACTGAATATAATATCGACCATGATGGAAGGGATATTCCTTGGTTTTCCCCAAAAATGCCCTCCAAAGCCACGGACTGGGTTTGTCCTGCAGGACACACTAGAGCTGGGCAGGTCTGTGTGCAGTGGGCACACACAGAGCACTTACACGATCAAATTAGATCATTTTTAATTAAAATGGTGTTTTCATTTCTCCTTGGACATGCAGTGGAGCACACCCCCGTGAGCAACAGCACCGTGTCACATACAACAGCTTCAGATAATGCAAAGTGACATCAGAAATCACTCCCAGAATGTGACATATTATAAATCTATTTCCAGATGTTTGATGTATTTATTTATGTTTATATATTAAATGAGATGATCATGGAATCCCAGGATGGTTTGGGTTGGAAAGGACCTTAAATCCCATCCCAGTGCCACCCCCTGCCATGGGCAGGGCCACCTTCCCCTATCCCAGGTGGCTCCAAGCCCCATCCAGACTGGCCTTGGACACTGTCAGGGATGTTTGGGGAGCTGGATCTTCCTCAACCACACAGCCAGGTCCAAGACAGGAGATGGGGAGAGGAACAGAAGATTCGTGGAAGTCAGAAAATTTTGCAAATTCCAGGGAAATCAAGGTGTCTTTTCAGGCAGTTTCGTCACCTGGAGGGCTCAGGAGGTCTTGAAACTGCTGCTGGGTTTTGCCCTAAAGAAAGCAAAATAAAAGGTCCTATCTTCCCTCTCCCTCCCTCTCCTTTTGCAGTATCCCAGTGATTAAAGCATCCTTTTAGGATGTGGGAGATGCACATTGAAGTTCCTCCTTGCCTGGAGGGGTTGGGATCTAATCTCCAATATCAGGAGAGCATCCAGGGCAAAAGCAGGAACAGGAGGAGAGGAAGGAGAGGTGTCATCCCATCCACCCAGCCCCACATCACCTCTCCTGGAGGGCTGGGGAGCATAAAATAAAATTTAAAAATAAATAAATAAAATAAAATTAAATTAAAATTAAATTAAAATTAAATTTCCCTCTTTTAAAATGACAAATGAAAGCAAGTGTCCTTGTAGGTGATATAGAAGAGAGGCTGGCATCTTCCTTTTTACCCACAGAGGTAAAACAAAATAATATCCTGGTGAAACCAGGAAATTCCATTATATTTTATTGAAGTTTAACAAAACTTTCACTTTAATGAAGGTTTTCCCACGGAAGAGAAGCTGGGGACTTTCTGAGGGCAAGTGAAAGGCTCTGGACATGGAAAGGAAAATTTTACATTTGTGGTTTGAAGAGATTATTTGGGAAGCAAATGTTTGGAGCACGAGGAGCAAACCCTGCCCAGGAAAAACAATGCTGGGTTTGCTTTGGCAGTGGTGGCTCCAAGGTGCCTTTAACCACAAGGAATTCTTCACTCATGGCCTTCTCCTGCTTCCCTCCTTGCAGTAACTCCTGTCCTGGTTGTGTGGCAGCAGGAAAAAAAAAATGCAATTAGTGAAGAATAAATTGTTTTACCAGTGTTTTCAGTCCTCTCTCCCACAATAACAAGGGGGTTAAGCATTTCCAACATGCCGAATTGTTCCTTCAGCAAGTTCGGTGGGTTTTCTAATTCTGATTTATTCCTCCAGCAAATCCAGAGGGTTTTCTAATTCTGATTTGTTCCTCCAGCAATTCTAGTGGAATTTTGGATTTTGATTTGTTCAAAAGGCTGGATAAGGGATGTAGGAATGACTGCACACTCAGCTTTGTGCTGGTGGACCTTCCCCTCTGAGGTCCTGCCTTGCTCCTGGCAGGTCTGCAGTGAGCTTGGGTTTCCTCTGCAGCCACAGATTTGGTGGTGGGTTCTGGAGCCAACAGGACCCTGGAATTTGGAGCCAGGTTCATTGTCTTTAGCTCAGAAATGAGCTGGATGTATCCACAGAAGTATCTACTAGGGTACTGGGGATGGGGTTTGGTCACCTCATGTAGTTCCTTGAGGTGTGGAACATCTCCAGGTCCTGTTCCTCAGGGTTCAAGTCCCCTTTGCCTGGAAGTGCAAATGAGGGGTGAAATGAGTTCCTGAAGGGTTTTTGGGGATGCTGGCGAGGTCAGGCAGTGCAGGGGGATCCTAGACCAGGCTTTTATCTGGAGCCAGCCCCGGCAAGCAGCAAGTGGAAGAGCAGATGTGAGATCTTCCTCCTGCACCTCCTGCCTGCCCTTTTGAAGTGGGAGATTAATGACCAAATCAGATTGTTGACTTTACAGGGGCTGGAGCTGGGCTGATGTCAGAGCGGGACGCTCCAGGAGCAGGGGGACGCTCCTGGAGTCTGCCAAAAGCAGCTAATAAACAAAGATAAATGGAATGTACTTCCAGGTTATTAATGACTTCCCAGCACGGTAATCCCCAGAAACAATAGGGAAATGTTTACCCAGCGGGTTATAGTTTGACTTGGGTTAATGCTGCTCAATTAACCCGTGTGTGCTCCCAGCAGCATCCTGCAGGGATGGATCAAATGGGATGGATTGCCTTGGGAAGGGGGGAAGGAGAGCTCAGCGGTGACCTGGGCTTCCTCCAGTGTGTGGAGACACTGGGAAAAATAGTTGGGAGCACTCTGGGCGCGGTGCTGCTCGGAGATGAAGCCTGGTGTTTATCTGGCCCTGTTTGTCCAGGCTGCTCCTTCATCTTCAAAGCCCTCGGCAGAGTTATCCCATTAACATCCGAGCGGGAAAGGCCAGCCGTGGCACTGGGGTGGGGACATCCTGGGGGGGACATCCACCCCAAAGGTGCCAATTCCCCGTGCCCAGGACTAGGAAAAGCCCATCCCACTGAGCTGCTGCCTATGGGATAAGGATGCTGAACAGCTCCTGCCTGAACAGGAACTTCCTGGGAAAATTCAGAGGCACATACCTGGCCTTGAGAAACCATTCCCAAGGGATAAAGTGGATTCTCCTCCAGGGGTTTTGCTGCAAATGGGAGCTGAGTGTCCATGTGCACGTTCACCCACATCCCAGAAGTGTTTTCTGCCCACTGCTGGTTTTAAACACAGGATTTTTCCCATTTGGGAAAAAAAAAAAAAAAAAAAGTTTTTTTTACCCATAGCTGCCCAGTGGAAGCAGAGCCAAAGCTTAAACAGAGCCACCAAGAAACTGAGGTTTGTTTTTCTATCGCTTTTCTGAACAATTTGAACAATGTAATTTCAGCCTGTGGTTCAGCAGAAAGCAATCCCAAGACACAGAGCAGCTTTTCCACAGGGAATGGCTCTATAGGGAAGAATTTCTTAATTTTTTTCTCCTTCTCCTGCTTTCCTTCCAGATCAGAATTGCTGGGAAAGAGCTCACAAACTTGGGTGCCATGGAGGAGGGATGTGAGGGCTGCAGCAGGGGGGGAATCAATATGGTTTTAAAAGGGAAAGAAGTAAAATTGATAGTAAAATTATAGTAAAATTTAATATTTGGAGTAGCCACACAACCCCAGCATTGCTCCCAGCATTGCCCATCATCGAGTGCTGCTCTCAAGGAATTCTCCATCTGCTGCCAGCTGCAGGACAAGAAAATCAGCGTGAATTCCATCTGCCAGGAGCAGGGAATATGAAATTAAAACCTTGAGAATCATAAGATTTAATTAGAATAATACAGAATTTCATAATCATAGAATCACAGAGGATTTTATAAATACAGAATCACAGAATGATTTGGGCTGGAAGGGACCTTAAAACTCATCCCATTCCAGCCCCATGCCATGGGCAGAAAATCCCAATGCCTTTTTCTCCCCCTGGCAAGGACACCATGAAGGGAGTGTCTCATTTTTTTTTGTCTGTGACATCCCAAATGTCATTTTTTGGGGTCAAGTCCTTAAATCCCAGCTCCGTGGGGAGCTGCTGAGCAGGGCTGTCGCTCACACCCCACATCTTCCTGTGTGCTGCTCCTGTCAGGAGGTCACACAGGGAGGGGGGATTTAGGGCCTCATTTACAGGCTGATTTAGGGCCTGATTAAGGGGCTGATTTAGGGGTTGATTTAGAAGCTGATTTAGGGTTGATTTAGGGGCTGATTTAGGGTTGATTTAGGGGCTGATTTAGGGCTGATTTAGAGGCTGATTTAGGGGTTGATTTAGATGTTGATTTAAATGTTGATTTAGATGTTGATTTAGGGTCTGATTTAGTGGCTGATTTAGGGCTGATTTAGGGCTGATTNTGTTGATTTAAATGTTGATTTAGATGTTGATTTAGGGTCTGATTTAGTGGCTGATTTAGGGCTGATTTAGAGGCTGATTTAGAAACTGGTTTAGGCCCTGATTTAGAGGCTGATTTAGGGGTTGATGTAGATGTTGATTTAAATGTTGATTTAGAAGCTGGTTTAGGGCCTGATTTAGGACTTGATTTAGAGGCTGATTTAGAAGCTGGTTTACGGCCTGATTTAGGACTTGATTTAGAGGCTGATTTAGAAGCTGGTTTACGGCCTGATTTAAAGGCTGATTTAGGGCTGATTTAGGGCTTGATATAGAGACTGATTTAGTGCTGATTTAGAAGCTGATTTAAGGCTGATTTAGGGCCTGATTTAGGAGCTGATTTAGGGCTGATTTGGGGCCTGGTTTAGGGGTTGATTTAGATGTTGATTTAAAGGCTGGTTTAGGGCCTGATTTAAGGCTGATTTAGAAGCTGATTTAGGGCCCAATTTAGAGGCTGATTTAGACACTGATTTAGAGGTTGATTTAGGGCCTCCATCTCTGGGCTCTCTGGAGCACACAAAGGCTCTCCAAAGAAGTTGAAGCTCTCCTGGCAGTGCCTTTCGAGGATGAGGAGTTGGGAAGGAGCTGCTGCTCATGAGGGCTTAGGAATGGGCTGCTGGCTCTGGAGGGGTTTAACCAAAGACAAGGAAAACCAATTTTAAAATTTTAAAACCAATTTAGAAATCAATATAGAAGCAATAATTTTTCAAAATCTGCATTTAAAACATTGGATCCATCACCTACAGCATCCATCTATTTGTACTTAAAGAGTCATTGCTCTCCAGTGATGCCTCTTCCAATTGCTCATCAATTGTGGGAACAATGGATCTCAAGAGAAACCTTGTCCATGTTTTTATCCCAGGTTTTTCCCTGGCATTTTTGCTTCTCATCTTCTCCTTTGCATTTTTTTTCTGCCGATTTTCACCTTGGGATTTTTCCTTCCCATCTTCTTCTTTTTTAGACTCTCTTGGAATATTCACTGCCTGGAGTCTCGTGGACTTTTAGAATTAGCAAGCTGCCTGAAGTCTCATGGATTTCTAGAATTTAGCAAAACCAAAATAAACACAGCAGTTCCCACAAGGGTTTTATTTGTGAGCATTTTTTGCCTCTAGAGCAGTGCAACATTAACCCAAACAAACCTGTTGCTTTTCCCTTTTTTCTTTTACTATTGGGAAAAAGGTTTCTAAACTGATTGGGTAATTTTTCAAAGATTTTTTCTGACTTTCTGTGCTTTCACTCATCTCTTCCAGTGTGAGCTCAGCTACACCTCACATCAGTGTCTGCTCCTGTGACAGTGGCTGTGCTGATTTGTGACATTAATCTTTATTAAAAAAGGTTAAATTCTTCTTTTGCAGCCTTGTTTTTTTTAATTCTATCCCTTCTTGGTGGAAAGTGTCCATGCAGTCTATGGAAGAGAATGTGAAGCTCCCTCTTTTAGATGAACACACAGAGGGAAAGCAGTAGCATTTCTGCCTTGATACCATAATAATGGCCACAATAATTGTGAACCTTTTTTTAAAACGTAATTTTAGAAAGCAGAAAGCGTGTTTATTTCATGGCTGGGTTAGCCCCAGCAATGGGTGTAAAAACAATGCTATATTTAGATTTTATGTTGATAAATATAGAGCACCAGCATGTGTGTAAATGTTTTATTTTTCCCTTGGGAATGGAGGAAAGGGGAGGGGGGTGGGGGGGAAACCCTAACAACTTCTCTGGCCCCAAAAATCAAGGAAAAATTCCACTTCAAAGTGTCTGAGTGGCTTGAGAGGGGAATCACAGCACAGTAGTTTCTCTTGCACTGGCTCATCACGGCGCTGGATGCAGTTGAAGGAAAATTTTGCATGAGCAAAGTCTCGCCCGGCAAATCAAACTGGCTCAGTGCGAGGGAGCAGCTTTGAAGGGACCACCTACCACAAACATTATTCCAAAAGCCGGAATTCTTACCATGAGCATCCAGGGAGTCAATGATAAACAGATGAGGCAGCCAGCAGAAATTTCACAGAGTTGTAACTTTAACTTTCTGCACGTGTTGAAGAAATAAGTCCTTTAAAAGAGCAGAGGAGCTGTTTATTATTAACATCATTTTATTCCTACTCACAGCACCCAGCACTGTCCTGACCCACTGCATGTTCCCCCTTCCAGCTTCCTTTACTCAAATATAACTTTTATTTTTGCTGGTCACTGCCTAAATTACAGCCAGGACACTGCCTGCGTTATTTTTTCATCTTTTATTCTCCACACAGGAATTTCCAGGTGCTTTTTGCTCAGGGAACAAACAAATTGCAGCAGCTGTGATGGGAATTTGGGCATTAAAAAGTCCCGGATTGGCTTTTCTCCTGGCCTTCCTCAAAGTTGTCCATCATTTTCTGACTCCTCTAGTTTTAGAAATTGGTGACAAATTTATAAATGAGATCAGCAGCTCAAGCAGCAGTTGAGTGAGGCTTAAGAGCAGAGCTCAGCTCATCTCCATGATCTGTTTGGGGTCAGATTGAAGCAGGAATCTGGAGCGTGACTTTGGAAATGCCAACAAGCTTCACATCCATCACTTCATCACATCAGGAGCCATGCACAGAGGATATTTATGGGAAGAACAAAAAAAAAAAAAAAACCCAAACCCAAAAATATTTTGCTGACTATTGGGTCTCAGGAAAAATCCTGGAATGGTCTGAAAAAAAGGCACCACCTGAAATATGAGGGCAGCGAATGTCTCAGGCCACATTACACAATAAAATATTAATAAATAAAAAAGTGGATATCTTGTGGGGATTGAGGTTTTCATGGTTGTGGTGGGACATTTAATCTCCTCTCCATAAATATTGGGAGCTTGGGACTGATCTGAGGGTTGAACATCTCCTTTGGGAATTTAATTTGTAGTTCTGACAGCAGATCATGGGTTTTTCTGTACCTGAGGCAGCATCCCACCTTCACTGTTCAGCATCAGGGAACCTACATTTTGAGTTGGGATTTTGATCAAATCCATGGGGTTCATTGTCCAAGGACACTTGGGGTGCCTGTGCCCTACTCTCCTCCCATGGAATCTTCTTTAAAAATCCTTTCCCCCCTACCCCTAATTTGGAAAGTGCAGGAGTACCACAGATCCATGGGCATGGCCAGATACCCCAAACCCCATCTTGGAATGGCCAACCCTTCCCCCACCTCCATGTGTTCCAAACCAAAACAAGCTTGGATGGTGTCTCTTAAGGAAAATTACCTGTGTCAGGTAGTGGTGAAGCATGGGAGAAATCTGGGGAGGAAAAAAGGGCAATAAGCCTAAATCCAGAGAATTTCAGAGCTGAAACTCCAACCATCATTGCCCAGGGAAGCTGTGGCTGCCCCTGGATCCCTGGAAGTGTCCAAGGCCAGGCTGGACACTGGGGCTTGGAGTAGCCTGGGATGGTGGAAGGTGTCCCTGCCCATGGGAGGGGATGGGATGGGATGGGATGGGATGGGATGGGATGGGATGGGATGGGATGGGATGGGATGGGATGGGATGGGCTTTATGGTCCCTTCCCACCTAAACTACTCCGTGATTCTGGGATTCACTCTGGGAGGCCCAAATTTCCTCCTTACAGCTCCAGACTCACCTGGGAAAAGCACAAGGAGCCAACACAGGATGAGTTTTTGGGATGCTCCATGACCCATCCAGGCAGGACTGAAATGTTTTGGAGTGGTGGCCAAGTTCTTCCCCACAGGGATCCCCAAAACCTCAAATTCCATGAAGGGATTCAGTTTGGGTGCCCATCCAAGCTTTAATGAAAGGATCCTGGGGGGGAATCTGTTCATCCATAACCTCTCATTTCCATGCACCCCTAAATATTCCCTGCAGGACTGGGAACCCACTACCAGGGAGCTGATCCTGAAAAATGTCGAGCAATTCCCAGGAGCTGCTGGGTACACGCAACCCCCAGAAGTCCTTCCACAATTCCCAACTAAACAGGGAAAGTTATTCCAAACCAAAACAGGGATCAACCCGAGGCAGCTCCCACCCTGTGTCATTTGCCTCCTGCTAGGTTTAAGCCAGATCCCAGTTTTCAGTAAATTGGAATTGAGAATGATTGGAGTGTGCTGGAGCTTGGCTGGCAAAGCTTGGGTAGGGATTTCCTGTTCCTGTTATCCAGCCACTTTGGCATTTGTCAGAGGAGTTAATGCAGCAGGATTTCAGCAGGAGACACCTTTTGGGCTGGAAATTCAGCAGGAGAACAGGATGAGGATCCATGCTGTGCCCTGCTGCTGCTGGGAACTCCAGGAGAATGATGGATGTGCTCTTGCTGGTGCTCAGGATTGGGATCAGGGTTTTCCAGTCCTTCCCCTGGGCACCCAATCCATATCAGATGGAGCAAAAGCTTTGTTTTCCAAGATTTCCTCCCCAAAATATGAATGTTTGTCTACATTTCAGGACATCAATCTCAGTCCTGTTGTGTGCAACAAAATAATTTGCATTTTTCCCCAACTAGGGCTATCAACTTTAATAAGGCTATCAACCTTGCTATAGCCTTGCAAATAAGACTAGATACTTTAAAAAAAATAAAACTATGAAAAATGCATTGCAGTAATACCCACAAAGAGTAATTTTAGCTGATTAGCTTAAAGGCATCTACAACATAGTGTAACAAAAAGCTGGTAAGCCAAGAAGCACTTATAGTGTTTTGTAATTAAGAAATAGATGCCTTCTGATTGTGCTAGCATGGNATAGCCTTGCAAATAAGACTAGATACTTTAAAAAAAATAAAACTATGAAAAATGCATTGCAGTAATACCCACAAAGAGTAATTTTAGCTGATTAGCTTAAAGGCATCTACAACATAGTGTAACAAAAAGCTGGTAAGCCAAGAAGCACTTATAGTGTTTTGTAATTAAGAAATAGATGCCTTCTGATTGTGCTAGCATGGATTCTAACATCTGTATTGTCTCACCCTTCACATGAGACTAAAAATAGAATAAAACTTTTTAAAACACCTCTCAGTTACCCCATCTCTAAGTCAGAAAAAAATAATAATCCAACAATCAGGGACTCATGCAGTCAGTAAGGCTGGAAAATAAGTCCAAGATCATCAATCCAAGCTCTGATCAATCACCCCCACTAAACCATGAACTCATTACTATCTACTCACTTATGGAACACTTCCAAGGACAATGAATCCACCCCTTCCCTGGGCAGCCCAGTTCCATTGTTTGACCTCTCTTTCCATGGAGAAATTTTTCCTGAACGTTGGGCAGCGATGCAGGGATGGATTGGTGGAACAAGAGGGCATTTCTTTCCTGAAATTCCAGGAGCTGGAGACAAACCAACAAGCCCAGACATGCAAGACTGGGCAAGAACAGGATTTCAGACTGGGTAAGAACAGGATTTCCCATGGGAGGCTCCAGAGGTGTCGGCCCTGCTGCTTGATGATGCCACAGTCTCACCTTTTGGGACTCAAAGCATTCCTTGGCTGCTCATCAAGGTGGATTTAATGTAATCATCATTTCACCTCTATGCTTTAATTCAGTTTTCTGCTTGAAGAGCAGGAGAAACCCTATGTCACAAAAAAAAAAAAAAAAAAAAAAAAAAAAAAAAAAAAAAAAAAAAAAAAAAAAAAAAAACAACAAAAAAAAAAAA